>CACRXK020014144.1:0-13342 GCA_902702795.2 Paramuricea clavata
ATCTTTAAAGGCCTTTAAAGTTCCAACAATTTTGTACATGCACTGATTTATATTCGAAATAATTCTTTTATTCGCAAGACAATCTACTGTTTTGCTTTGAATAACTATATTTGCGAATCGGGAATGAGGATTTTGAAATTATTGTTCAAGTATTACGGATATACCATTTGTAAACAATGTACGTTTTATACAATACTGTACGGGCTAATAATATATGTATCCGTTTTATTTAATAAATTATAATTGTATATGTGTTTGTATATTTTACAAACACAAGACTGCTTGCCAAAATTGAGAAAATATATATTAATGTAGTTGTGTATAAGACAAATGAAAGATTCTACTTTTGGTATATATTTTGACTCATTTTGTGCTTTCGCTACACCTTGTCAACATAAATAATAGTGTTGCTTCGAACTTTATGATAAAAAACCCGATTTTCTAGACGTGTATACAAATAAAAATAGTAAGTTTATACTATAAATGAGTTTATTTTACCTGTATCGGTTTAAATTCGCTGTTAAGTTGCAAATAATTCTGTTTGAGAACGCAATAAATGGGCATTTCGCAACCAGGTCAGTTTCAGGGCAGTTTTGGCCTTGTTGTTGGGAAATCCACTAGGCCTTCTATTTTTTCGCTTCCGTCCTTCCTCCGCCCCGCCCCCAAATCACCTAGTCCCAGCCTTTTCATGTGAAAAAGCGCTGAATATTAAAAATATATTAAATAGAAATAGAAGGCCTAGGTCTAGGCTGAGTATGCACCACAAAAGCCATCCTATTATTATTCAATATTTGTAGCTGAATATTATTTTGATTGATAAATTTGTGTTCTTATATTTCGCTGAGTTTTGGACGCGTTGATTTTTGGCAAGTACTTTCATCGCCATAACAAAATAACAGGGCTGCAGCATTGTTGACCACTTTGATACTGCATGCTTCTATTTCTGACCAAAAGACACATTTTAAAGTACAAAAACTGAACTAGAACAACAAGACTTTTAAGTGAAGAAATAAGTATAGGAATATAGAATAATTAAAGCACTTAAACAAGAGAAAACGGGATCAATTTTAGTTTCCTTGTCACAAGAGTACGAAAATACACGACAAATAAAAAAACACTTTTCGGCGTGCAAAACAGTCGTAAACAACATTGAATTTCAGCAATGTAAACTCTAATATGTCTATTAATATCGAGCAACTTAGAAAGTCGATTAAATCCAGGTTCCAGTCAGTATTATATGGTTGTGAAATCTGGGGTGTATGTTTATTGGGTAAAATTTCTTCGTTTGAACTTTTCCAAAAGAACTTTTTCAGTGTGGTAAATAAAATGGAATCATTACAGTTGAAATTGTTTAAACGTATACTCGCAGTTCACTCAAAAAGTACAAATCTAGCAGTATATGGGTGAACTAGGTAGAGTCCCTCTAATAGTACAGATCTCTACTCTAGTGACAAAGTATTGGATACGAATTGAAGCTCCGAATTATATGACTACAGTGCTCAGAACGCAGGAAATGGCATTTCCGGGCTTCAAATTTCAAAAATTTTCGGGGGGGGACATGTCTTTAGTTTTTGAATATGCTACGGTCTGATTTGTGGCTGGATCCGCCCCTGCAGTATCACATATACTAATAATGTGATTTATCTTTTTGGCCTAAAAACATTGACAATTGGTTTGTTTTTCTTCCTTTTGTTTAGTCTACTAAATTCATTGTTGAAATGTGTGCGAAAACAACATGTTGTTCTCAAGTCGTCTGGTATGAACACGACTGAAATGAACGAAAATTACGAAAACATTGTTAGTATTGTTGAAGATAACCGCGAGGTAGCCTGGGCCGACCAGACTATGACGTCAACTGATAAGGAAGTTGAACCTCTTGATGTCATAAAGAATGCTGAGAATAATTTATCAGCAACGAAGACCACCATAGGTAATCATGCTCTTTGTTATCGATTGGTCATGACAAATTTCGTATTTGTTTAAATGACTGGGTAGGCTGGCTGGCCACGCAAAGCACGATGAAAACACGACTTTAGGAGTACTTCAAAGGAAATTCCTTTTGAAAAAATGTCCTATCCGACGTTTTCTCTATGGGGGAGGAGAAATCAAAACTCAAAAAACCAAATATTTATCAGATTTATACAAAGTAAATTTTCAGACCTAACTAACTGCAGGAAATGAACCTGCGATTCTGGTGCAGTGCTCTAACCAACTGAGCTACTACAGAGTACAGTTGTCGAGGTTTAATCGCAAGTTTATGTGATTATATTAAGGTGCTGCCAATGTGAGGTATATGGGTAAATATGAGGATTGTGGACACTCACTCGATAAAGCGTGTTGAACTTTGAAATGATTTTGTAAATGGAAATTTCGACTGTAAATTTATACATTTTAGACATGACCAGGAGCAGATGCGGAAAATGCGAGCATAACCATAGGCCCTCTGACAGGAATCTGCAAGTCCGGTGCAGTGCTCTAACCAACTGAGCTACAGATTCCTTTTCAGTTGTATTTTTCGCAGCTGCTCCTCGTAAGGTGTAAAAATGTATAAAATGTACACTTGAAATGTAGTTCTATCAAGTGAGATTCCCAAACTCTTGACAGGTATGCAACGAATAAAGTTCTTAAAAAAGTGCATTATACAGAGCGTTCGCTTTCAAATTTTAATTTCTCTTACAGCGACGCCGAGTAGAACTCCATTGAGGCCCAAAATTACCAGCTATGACATTAATTTGACACCAAGAAGAGTCAGCACTAAGTCTCCGACATTGACACTGAGTTCAGCATTACCAGCTCCAGTAGAGAGCAAAATCTCGCCTGCCAAAATTGCTCCTGAAACTTACAATATTGGCCCAGATCGAGCTGTTAAACACGCTAAGTCACCCTGTTCTGTCAGACAGAATCTACTGAATGCATTGACTCAAGATGCACTATCAAATACGGTTTCTAGTGATATTACGTCGACGAATTTTGAATTTAAAGTTCCTTCAGCAACACCCTCTTATGGATTGACAAGTGCGAGCCATAAACCGACAGTGGAAACTACATCCAACGTACAAAATGATTCTTCGTTTGTGGTAAGATTATTTTAATATAATATAATGTTAGGCCCGGTTTAGACGGCGAACTTTTCATGCGCCGAATCTAATGCAAGGATTAAGTGCGACGTTGGAGCGGCGTCTATTAAATCAATTAAGTTCGGCAGGTTTTGATTAAGTTCGACACGACTCGAAGATGCGACAGGACAAGTCGTATATGCGACACAGGTTCGACATTGATTTAGACGCCGTGCTTTTCATGCGCCGAACCTAATGCATAATTATTTTTTAACATCATAATATGATTATCATATATTTGCATTGTAAATATTTCCAATATAATGTCTTCGCAATTTGGTACGGTGCAATTAAGTTCGACGTCTAAATCAGTTTCCGATATTTTGCCGTATCTACGACAATTAGATTCGGCGCATGAGAAGTTCGCCATCTAAACCGGGCCTTAAATACAGTATAAGACATAGACTAAATTTAGTTCATAACGATTAAAAAGATTACACTGTACATCGCAGTGACTACTTGTCTTGTGATTGGCCAATAGCTTACAGCTACTGTGAATATGGAAATCACGCAACTTACAAATAACACAGTTACAGTATTTCCCAGCAGATAACTAAGTTATGTATAAGTTGAGCCCGCGGTATATATTAATTAAATAGCAAGCGGCAGTTTTAAATACACGAATAAAAACATGAGAAAACAACATGAACGAACGGTATTTTCGTGGAAATTTCTGTGGAAAAAGCAGACATTTTCGACATTTTTATCGGAACTCACAGTGTAAGAGGTAAATGAGATTTCTAATAATTTTATGCTGTTATTGCGATATTTTAAATCGTTTAAACTGCGTTTTTTGAAAACCAAACGTTGCTTTGTGCGACAAATCATTGTTTGTCCAAAGAGTTAAATAAAATGCTGAATGTATAATAAAACAGCTATTGAATTCAACCTTTGTGATATCCAGAATTATCAAGATCTCGAAAAGTGTTATCTGTCTGGGCTTCGACTTTGATCATTAACAATTATTCGCCGAAGGCAAGGTGATTATTGGGGAATATTCACCGAGACGAAGTCGAGATGAATATTTAACAATTATTCGCCGAAGGCGAAGTGATGACCGGTGAATATTCACTGAGACGAAGTCGATGTGAATATTCACTGTAATCACTGAGCCTGAGGCGAATAATTGTTTTAGTATAAATTTTTAATGATTAAAACAAAATATCCAAATAATAATTCAACTAAAATTCAGAAATAAAACTGTTTTCGGCCTGTTCCCTAATAGTGTTGCAGTGTTTCTTGTACGCACACGCTTTCAAAATAGATTCTTGTGTGACTTTATTGCTTTATTACAAAGTTGTTTTTCTCGATTTCTGCTTAGAATATAAACACAATAACGGAAGGACTTTTTCACCAGACTTAAAAAATAGTCTTTTTAGCATTAATATTTTCAGGAAATGGCTGAGAAATTTGTAAAATGAAATGTAAAACTATATCGTTCGAAATAAAGTTTTAATAACACTTTTCACTTTACAAGTTTCGAAAACACAATACAGCGGTCAGAACATCATACAGCACAATGAAAACATGACATATCAAAAGAAATAGTATCGTACAAATTGAGAAATCTATAGGATACAAAACAAAATGAATTTAAAAGAATATGACAGCAAGGTTTTTCCCAACAGTCGGGATAGTTTCTGCTATTTTATTATTTGTTTGAAGTGAATGTTTCGGAGTTTTAAATAAGTTTTAAATTGTACATGAATATGTTTGGCACAGTAAAATAAAGAAATCCTACCTTTCAAGTTAAACACAACAATTTGTGCTTTTTTCGTTTTCTGGGGACGATTTTTTACCAATATTTCGTCGATTTTGAAACCAAGTTTGCCGAATCATTCTTTTTGAAAAGCATTATTTACTATTCAGGTGGTAAATAATGCGTCAACTAGCCAATCAGAACGTGTGAAAGCTCATTTGATATGCAAAACTTATACTAATCCCCGATAATCACCTTGCCTTCGGCGGATAATTGTTTTAGTACTTTTACACAAGTCTTTTTTGGGACTGAATTTATTTTAATTTCGCTTATTTATTTATAAGTAACTTCCTGACAAAACGGCTAGCCGTTATTTTGCAAATTTTGGTTTTGTTATATTTACATGTTGGTGAATATAACAGCTTAACACGTCGAATTTGACCAATCAACTTGTAGGATTTGCTATATTCACTTGTGCAAAAATACTAATTCTGGATATCACAAAAACCTCATCCATGACTGGTTATAAATAGTTTTTTGTCACTGTTCAAACAGGTTAGGTGTAAAAGCAACTATATACATATAAAGACAACATACTTTAATTAATAATTCAAGACCTAAATTTATGCTCTGTAAAAGTCTATAACTATAGTGCATGTTATCAGTGTTGCAACAAGTTACCCCAAGCATGGCACGAGTCGAGTCATTTCAGGGTCTGGTCAAGCTAGTCGAGTAGAATCGAGTCAATGTCTCCAGTCGATTAAATACCTGAACTCACAGGGAACATGATCAAGCCCACACTTTATGTAATCAATTGGTTTGCTCTCTTGCTGTGGAATCTGTGGAATTAGTAATTAATCAAAGTCATCTTAATCATTTGAGATCAATATCTACTAGGCAACTATGGGTTGTACCAATGTGACAGTTCTACTTAATATTAATTACAACCACGTAAGATAATGAGATATTTTATCATATCTGCCGTACTGTCAAATGTATACAACTATAGCATAACTCGCAGCTGGATTCAGAAATCAAATTATCAACATCCTGAACAAGTTGTAGGTGACTTTACTAGGAGTCGTTTACCACAGAAATCAATAGTCGAGTCCGAGTCGAATTAATTTGGGGCTGTTTACTCGAGTAGAGCTGTTTTGGCGTTGAGTCAATTTGAGTTGCTGAAAATAGCGAATTGAGTCCGAGTCAATGAACTCGACTTTATACAACACTGTAGTGAAAATATTAAAATTGGTGGAGATGTAAATGTCTGAAAAATACAAGGAGAAATTCGACGTTTCGAACGATGGCCGTTATAGTAGAGTCGAGAAGTTAGTAGAGTAGTACAACCAATCGAAGTTTTGTTGTTATTGGCATCGTCAGATTCTCCCAGGAAACCCAATTGCCCTCGACAGTCGGACAAGTGTTAATACCACTAATGACTTTCTTCATTGTTCTTGGCTGTATTTAGGCACCCAAATCAACAGTTGCCAAACGTTTTCAATTAAAACCACCGACGCTTATAAATAAAAATGTTGGTCCACCACTTCGTGTTCAAAACAATAACTCATTTGCTGGCAATCTGGATACCGGAAATTCAAAAACGAAGGCAAATTCAACGTCTGGTAAGCATTAATTTTTGTATTTTATCTACGTTTTATGTATTGTATCATGTTGTATACGATTGGATTTGCCCCCGTTGACTGTTCGTGAATTTGTTACGAATGAAGGCATTACTAGATATCATGGACTATCCCACGCAACCGCATGATCAAAACAAAAATTGACCAGGCTTTGTTTTTTTTTTAAATGCTATTTCTGAAAGTTTTATAATAAAAAAAGGGTTGAATAATCCTTCGGTTTGAGTGCCAAATCAATTGCGAGTTCATACAACAATTTTACATACACTATATGATACGAATATCACTTGGCCAAAAACTAACTATACGAAGCACTGTTTTTTAATTTTTTTTAAAAACATGCACTGTCAACTGTAAAACATTTGCTAAATTGTACTAAAAATTTTAATAAACGTTTAAAAAGTCGTTTAGAAACACTTTCGTGTTTCTACAAGATTAAAGTGATTAAACAGACTGAAAATATCACAGTTTCGTAGTAAAACTCCTTGTTCATTTTTAGCAAAAGGGCAAAACTAAACACAAAAAACTCGTCCACCTGTTAGTGAACGGCAGAATTCAATTAGCTTCAACCTTAGAGGTTTTGTGTTTTCGTCGATTTGATCCTTCACAATATTCCTTGGCTGTCACATGGCACTCAAATAAATCGAAAAATTGGCAAAATCAAAACGGTAAAAAACAACATTGCCACTCGATTTTGCTAGATGAAAGCTCGTTCTGCGTCCGCGTACACTCTTTCACCAGTCAGCGGGAAATTTCGCGAGTTACACGAGTGTTTTTTACAACTTGAATTGCATTTCACTAATTATTTTCATCGGTAACCTATCTTCAAATTTTGACCACAAATTTTAATTTTAGTAAATTTTGTATATTTCAAATTTAAGAAAATCTTTACAGTGCAAATCTTGTAATAAAATTTTCGCTTTTAAAAAACTCGCACATGCTCTATTAATATATATGAAATAAAAAAGATAGGTCACCGACTTCATGTTTCAGATGAAGTTAATTTTGTGGCTAAACCTTTGCCGTGTTGCCATAACAACAGTGACATTGCCAATATTTTATGCACTGATGTTAGATATTGCCTCCAAGTAGTAAATAATGCACAATCTGCATTAATAGGGCAGAGAAGTCGACAAATAGGGACAACTGTAGGGTGCCACCTTACGATGTTTGTTTACCTGGGTTTACGGCTTAGAATATTCTGCAAAATATTTCAATAAATAGGGAAGAATAACAAAATTGTTATTTGTGATTGTCTTATGTGAGTTATGGTGTTGTCGTGTGAAGCAATATGTCTTTAACTGATAAGGCATACAATATAAATCCTACAGTAATCATGGTAGTTAGTCTTACAGGATTAGAGTCAAATTTCCTACTGCAGACAATATGAATATTTCTTATGGAACTGTTCCGCTGTAATTTAGGTATCGACTTTACTTGGTAGATCAATTAGGTGTTCAATCATTTCAATAATGATATATATTTAATATTTTATATATTCAATCAGTCTAATTTTCCCATTTGATTTAGCCATCAAACTTAAAAAGTGTGTTGTGAAAATTTCTGCAAAAATGTGAATCTTAAAATATTTGTGGAAACTAGTAGGTTCCCAGGTTTCTATACTTTTTCCACATGTGGGGGCAGTATTACTGACCTGAAGATATTTACCAGATGGTCTTTCCGCCTGACTACCTGCCACGCGGGCTAAGGAAGGATGGACTATCATAAGTAAAGCCAACGTTTGTTATCATTCTTGAAATAGGAAATGAAAATGGTAAAAGAATTCCTGGTTATGCTTCATTAACAAAATCTGCTGCTCAGAAGATCACTGGAAAAGATATGTTACCTAAGAGGTTGGTGTTATATATACGAGGCAGTGTTTGTTTTACAGCCAGAATTAAGTGGTGACTAAGAATGCATGGGTCTCGGATCCATCCACAATAGACAAATTTGGGTGACGTTGTTTTCATCGTTGTTATCCAATTCACAACTTTAGATAACTTACATGCCTAGTTACTATTGTTCTAGTTTACAGAAACATGGAATAGAGCAAAGGTAACTAAGCATTAAAGATTTATTCACTCATGTGGAGAATTCTAAATTCTTAGTTATACCTTTGTGAATTGGGTATAAAAGTTATCCAAAAATTTGTCTGTCCTGGTTCCTCAGTGTTCCGATTCCATTTAGTACCTTGTTACTATGTTATTGTTATCGTATCAAACTTGTCTGTCCACTGGTGAACATGAATAAAACCAGACACAATACTATATTGCGGTGCCGTGGATGCGAAAAACAAGTGCACGACAAACGCGAAGGCATATTATTTTGAATAAATATCAAGACTTAAGACTTCGAACAAAGTAGCAGACGAACAAACTCACGCAAGGAATATAAAGCAATACCGAACTTCGTTTAGGCATCGCAATCTCTGAATCCAGGCTTTCTTGCGATCCTACTTTTCCTACTTTTTCCTACTTTTCTTCAACTTTCCTACTTTTCCTATTTTTTATTAAAAATTGCTTGATTTTCCTACTTTTTCTCATAAAATCCTACATTTTTAAGACCACTTGGGGGAATCAGTATGTTATAGCTCTCGTAATTAGATCTATAGGACTAATTTTTATTTCCTATTTGTGACCCAGATGATAAGATCTCAGGAGGAGAAGAAGTACATTTTCCGAGTATAAAATTTCATAGCATCTCTAGAATCATAATCAATAAATTAATGAAGATTCTGAAAGTGTCATTTCCGAAGATCTAGATATTCCAAATATTCAACTCCCCTCCCTCACAATCAAAGCATCATATATACAGGGCCGTAGCAACCGGGGCAATAATTTGCTAATAATCATTTTTTTCAAAATCATGCAGACCTTTATCATTTAATCCATGACAAACTGCAAAGAATGAAGATATTATCCATACTTTCCTGCAACTTATCCAATATATAGTTAATTAAATACGCCTTCGCCCATTCAGTACTACTAAATTGTAAATTTCGACATACTAAGACGCTGTTTTCTGACCATTAGAATTCTGTCAAATCTTCCCCAAAGTCCAGGAAATGACATTTCAGAGACTCTAAATTTAAAAATTTCCTCGGGCCTTCGGCCCTTGCTTTCAGCCCCCCTCTCCAATCGAAAAGAGCTTCCTACGGCTCTGATATATGTTCCTGCCGCAGTATGGATTGGTGCATTGTGTAGCCCAATACATGCATTTGAATTGTGTTGCTGCAGAGCAGATGCCTTAGCTTTTATACCGATGCTATTTAAAAGTTTTGAGAGAAAAAATCCTGCATAGATAAATGAGTACATAAAAATATGGAGCACCAAAAATTGACACAACTTTGTATATTTTTGTGTTATTTATATCTCCAAAAACTCCCACTTTTGTCCTACTTTTCTGCACATTTTCCTACTTTATTCCTACTTTTCCTAAAATTCTAGTCCTACTTTTGTCCTAATTTTCTACACAAGGATGCCAGAAAGCCTGTGATCAGAAACAAACGCTTTCTCAGAAACATTCATGACTTTTGATGATTTTTATATTTTCATTGTTTCAATTTCAGTTGTTAGAGATTCCCTACTAAAGTAATTTCATGAAACCAAATTTTGCCCCACTTTTATTGCATCATTTTCAAGTTATCACTCCCAAATATTCTCGATATCGTATTTCAAGTTATTGCGTCATTGATGTGCATATTCCCAGTACAGTCTCCGGGATAAATAGGTGAATAGCATCAATGGACAAAAGTGCACATTCAAATAAATTATAATCATCTATATAGGGGAAACTCTAATCCTAATCTAATCTTAATCTGACCATAATCTAATCTTAATCTGACACTAATCTAAACTTGATGACCTTTTTTCATTAAACTTGAACTTTTGCCATTACTACTGTAAGTGCACTTGAGCAAACATTTTGCAAACTGTTCCGCTGTAATTTAGGTGTCAAGTTAGAAGATTAATTAGGTATTCATTATTCAATCATTCCAATAATAAGGTATTTAATAATTTAGATATTCAATCAGTCTATTTTTCAGAATTAGCAGGCCTTAAAATATCGGTCGGTCACGGACATTGTCCGACCCATTCATCAAATTGTCCGACGTAGGGAGGAAACCACCGGACATTCTGTCCGACCTAAGTGAGACTGAAGTTTATTGTTTGTCCGATCTGAGTGAATTGGTGTTCGACCCAGAACCGATAATGTTGCGGGGTGACGAGTGGAATGGTGAGGTGGAAACGGGCTTTTACAACTTCGGTAACTTAAAAGTCGTACTGCTATCATTGGCAAGCAAGTTAATTTTGGCTTGGAAATAAGTATGAATGACACAAATTATTTAATATCTTTACAACATTTAGTTCAGAATGAATACATTATGCTGATATGAATTTGCGTCATTCAGACTTATTTCCGAGACAAACTGAACTGAAGGTCATCGGACATATGTCCGACCCAAACTCAAAGTCATCGGACATTTTGTTAGACGGCCCTGTAAAAGATATTTTAAGGCCTGGAATTAGCGATCAAACATAAAAAAATGTCTATAAAAGTTTCTGCAAAAATGTAGATCCTAAAAAATTCTGGGTCATCATCTATACCTATACTATCCAGGCTCGTGATTGGTTGATTATAACAATGAAAGACAATAGAACTATAGAAATCATCTTTCTAAAGAACGAGTCACAAACAATGATAATTTTTGTTTCTGAAAGCCAATCACAAAACATGATCATTTTAGGTAGGTCTTTATCCGAAATCCTGGGAACTAGCTTTTCAGGTTCAGATACTTTTCCATTTCTGTATAACTGCCATTCTTATTAAGTGCCTCAATAAAAATCATGGCAAAACTGTGTTTCGTAAACAATTAAAAGTGCCTGCCATTTATTGAGGACATTCAATATTAAACTCAGCTTAATGGAACAAAACAAACTCAAAAAAAAACATTGTGATATGCAAGACAATGGGGGACAATTCCCCTTCCTGGTAATTAACGTCTGTTAAATGATAGCTGAATAATTCTATAACAAAGCTGTATACAGATTGGTACTGGTGTAATTCTCTAATGTTTATTTTCGGATTTTGTTTTGTCACATATCTCTACAAGTATATAACTTTTCATTCTTCTTTCCAAAGGTGTCACTCCAAGGAAAATACACTCCCTCAACCGAAGCGACGTCGTCTCCCGCGATCAGTATCGTCCAGCAGTCTTATATCAGATGAACAGTCAAAAAAACGACATAAAAACCACGTGACCGGACTCAAACGTGCCGTCAGTGTAATGCATATGAGAAAATAGGAAGGTTAACATAAATATTGTATATAATAGTGCAGCATTAAATTTAGTGTGAATTCTCCTAATATAGAAATATACGAAATGTAGCTAGAAAAAAGTCATTAAGATTTTGTCTTGAATCGCTATTTTTGTGCCTTGTCATATTCGACAGAATTATCCTCAATATAAATATGAACCAGAGATATAGATACCAAAGTCACCTAACGCTCGCCTGCATGTAGTGACTTTAACTGGGTTAGAAACGAAAACTCAATAATGACAAAAAATACAATAATTTCAAAAATTAAAACTGAGCACTAGGACGAAACCTATACGATTTAACGTCTTTCGTGGCAAATCTAGCATCCCAGATGCTGAAAAACTGGGGTCGGGCGGTTCAGGGTAAAAACCGAAAACCGTCTGAAAACCCCCGAAAAAAACTATGTCAGTTTTTAATGAAAATTTCCTGATGAAAATTTAAAGGAAATTTCTTAAAATAGTGGAAACACTAGGTAAAAAAATATGGCGGCCATTTCGGTTGCGAATTACGAATATTTCGGTCTTATTTTCGCTTTTACACACATCTGAAATAAGCCAGGGTACAGAATATGAAGACGAATTGTTTGTAAGCCACCGCTATACGCCAGAATCTGCCTTCTTTTCACGCGTGTGATCCGCTTTATCACAAACGTACGCTTCGCGCGCTGTTTCTGCAAGTTTCAAGTATTTTCCCGATTTTTTTCGTGTTTTTTTGTCAAAAGAAAAATCCGATTGAATCGGTTTTTTTTAAAAAATCATTTTTTTCCCGGTTTTATCGATAAACCGCCCGACCCTATGAAAAACATCAGCAAATTAGTCTGTGTCACTGTTTTATTTCCAGCATTTTAATTAAAAAGTTTCTCCGCAACTTTATATATATCCCCGTATTGTTTTTGCTCTTTTACTCGCTTAAAAATTCAAACTATAGTAAAAGCATGCGCGTGACGTCACTGAGTACATGTTAGGATTATTGCAAAGTCGATCTTTTCGGTAAATTAAAGTTGCTTACTTTGTAATATCTTCTATAATATTTAACAAATATAAAACATTTTCCGTGTTGATATACAGTTATATCAACACGAGTGGAAATTGGGAAAACGAGAAATTGTGTGGAAACGCCCGAAGGGCAATCTCGCTCCCAGAGTATGCCTGTTCGCGGGTTAGGTTGTGGCATGACTCTGGGGAAATCGAATTTTTTTTATCCAAAATGAGATAAATGGCGCATGCGCTTTTATTGCTCTTGTTTATTCCGCTTACTAAATTCGCGCGGGCACACGCTCACAATCGATATTGTTTTGAACAAAGATTCTCATCAGAATATCGTATACAAAATAGTCTTTTTTATTTTTTTTCTTGCGGTCCGAAGTCATATTTTACGCTTTTCTGCAATCTGATTGGCTACGTGAGCGGTCCGTATGAGCCCGGACCGCGCGAGATTTAAAGCCGTAGAGCCAATGTTTTTATTTTTCAAAATTTAAAGACGAGTTTAAAGGCTACTTTTTAAAACATTAAAATGTCTGCAGACGATGAAAAACACAGTGAAAACGAATTTTACTATCTCACAAAAGAT
>CACRXK020014145.1:0-11721 GCA_902702795.2 Paramuricea clavata
GATAACAAGATAATGCGAGTTTAAGCATTGTTAGGTGATTTAAGCAAAATCTGCAATTTAAGCAATGCGAGTTTGAGCGATATAGGGCAATCTAAGAAAACAATTAAAATTTTAGGGAATGCTGTTTTAGGTGTTTAGAGGTAATTTCAGGAATATACAACTATATCCCTGATGACTCCAATGAAATTACTATTAACCTATGCCAAGCATCCAAACATGAGAGTTCCCACAAACACACACACATGCAGTGTATGAAGCAAAATATACAATTTAACAAAAAAAGTTGAAGTCTGCTTGAGGGGGTTCTGGAAACAAACAATACACTGTATGCGCATGACGATCAAGTGTTTAAAGGGTAAATAAGCTCAATATTCATGACTTTTTCCATCCATTGTCTATTTCGAAGCCATTGGGGTATTATTAAATTCATGACACAACTATAAATATACATGACCACATGTTCACATCAAATGCAATTGCAAACAATTTTCAAAGGAGTAGGGTACAGAATTGCAATATAACAACATATAAGTAAATTATACATGTCATGAACTTACCAGTTTGTGTTGAGTTAAATTTAAACATTTTTTGACATCAAATATTATTTATTTATTTGCAAATCAAAACATTTTAAAATTCTCGTGTTTTGTTTTGTATTGCGCCCGCGATATATTAATGGTATTAACCGCTGTACATTTTTAATACATTACATTTGCGCTCAAAAGTTCAGGAAGTGAGTTTCTAGAAAGGATGAAAACTCCGTTTTATATATGGCATGTAAAAGGTAATCATTGTTTACTGTTTACTGTTTATTTTGTATTCAGATATGGGGAATTTGAGCGATGAGAGTTGCAAAACTTGCAAATGTAGTCTGACTAGTTTCTTTGACGTCATCATGTAACTATTTAAAATTGTGCTACATTCATTATTCAATTTATTCGCAGCAATTAGCCTTCTATAAGCCATACAAATGATTATAGCTTATAGCCCACCTTGCCTTTAACATTGATCCTATATATAATGAATTAACATAACTAACTTGATTATGTTGCTAGTCGAGTATGGGACCTATGGGTCTTCTAGATCCTAGAGTAGCACAATTAATATAAAGTCTCCGTAAGGCGGTAATATTAAAGACTGTTCTTATTTATGCATGACCTTTGACTATTAAGTGGCCAAAAACTGTGCCTACGGTAGTCAACTTATTCCACTATCCAGGTGCATCACTTTTGATTCAAAACACCCGGGTTTATTATACATGGATTTGCTAGCAAAATAGCAGCAATTGATGAACTTGGTGTTATACTAAGATTTACTAAATGTGTAAAGAAACAACGAAAAGTATATATCAATCAGAGTCACTATCTTGATCAATTTCCGATGGGATCTCCAAAGAAAGTAGCTACATGTGCAGACAACATGAAACTTCAGACTGCAGAAAATTTCACAATCCGTTATCAATGAAACTTATGTCACAGAAGTGGTAAAGGACATATGTGACAACTGAATGGTACCTTTTGTAAATTTTTTGGCCAGGGGTGGGTATTTATTTTTTAATTGATATTTGAGGTTGGGTAATCAATTTTTTTTACTTTTTAATGGTTGGGTCAGCAAAATTTTTGCTACGAAAAACATTTCTCTTCGGTGCCACCCCCCGCCATAAATAATGACCGGTCCCTTACAAATTTCGAGACAAATTTGCGTTTTAAAATGCTGACTCGAAATTGACTGCGTATGCTCGAGAGAGAGTTATTAATTAACCTGTATATTTAGAAGGGGAAGCCATAAAAGTTTAGAGATTAGCGGCTCCTACAACAACAGCACTTACCATGGAGCTTCATAACTATAGTGCTGCCATTAGTCCAAACCATCGAATTCGACTTCAACTGTAGATCCTTGCTTGTCACTGTATGTAGCAAGAGGATACGATTTGCTATTCACGAGTGAAATACCATGTGCAACAGTTCTTATATATTCGAAATATTCCCGACGTTTATAATGGATTATATATATAAACATACTGTATTGACTGCTTTTGCCCGCTATTTTGCTGTCGGTTTTGAAAAGCGATGAGTGTAAGACGTGTGTCGTGCAGCATGTCGGCGGAAATTCCCAAACAGTCATTATGGCAACCCGTAGCAACGGCTTTGGAAAACAGAGTCGACATATTTGAGAAAAAACCCCAAACATACTGCGATATTATTAAGAAAACTGTTGCTGTTTTTATTTAGCATATATATACAGCAGTATATATAGGCCACACATTGCAATACTGTTTGTCAATGTATATAATATATATTAATTGAATAATTCTACAAATTATTTTGTTCTCTGGATTGTAATTTAAATGTTTTGAGCTTTCGACTCGGTACTTCGAGGCTCGAGCCTTCATCAGAAAGTTGGAATGTTTGAATTTTCGCGCTGTTCTCGTTCTTGAAGCCTTTGTGAACGTCTGATTGGTTGATCACAGATTTCGGCTGATGGGTTGTTATTGGTTGCCATGGAGTGTGGGTGATTGCAATCATCGTGATTTGATACTGGGAAGGAAGTTGCGGGTGGGTTAAAAGTTAACGAAGGCGAAACAGGACTTTTGTAGTTGTAAGTATATTACAGGAATGTCAATACGGCGGTTAAATGTTAGTTTATCTATACTATGCCACGCTTCTTTAAACTCACGGGCATGTTTCGTAGTAGCTTGTCCTAGGCATCTCGTTTGAGACCAGTCAAATTTGTGTCCGTTATCGTCTGCGTGCTTGGCTGGGAGTGAATTATGGTCATGTCTGTTAATGGCGTTTTGATGTTCGGTTAATCTGAATTTTCTTAGACGTTTGTCCAATGTACTTGTCGGGGCAGTTTTTGCAAGTAAACATGTAAATGGCGTTATGTTTCTCGGTTACGTTGGTTTTGTCTTTATGATTAGTGAACTTGGATCTACGTTTGCATGTTGGTTTGTGAGCAATGTCGATGTTGAACGGTCTGAGAAGTCTAGCTGTCATTTCCGACGTGGTGTTTATATAAGGAAGTGTGATCCTCTTTCTTGTTGGGTTTGGTTGGTCCGTTGTTTCCTATGTGATAGTGCTTTGTTGACAAAGTCCAAGGGGTATCCATTTTTGAGAAAAGTAGAGTATAAGTATTTGCGTTCGTCTCGTTTAGATTCCTCAGTGCTACAGCCTACAGTGTGTGTCAATTCTGTTGAAAAGTGTTTTTATGCAACTGATTTTGTGCTGTGTGGGATGGTTGCTATTGTAATTTAATATTTCATGGTCTGTGTGCGTTTTCTTGCGATATACTTGTGTGTTTAAGGTGCCGTTGTCAGTTCTTGTTATTAGTACGTCTAAAAATGCGAGTTTATTGTCGTGTTCTTTATTTTCCAGGTCTTGCATCACTGCTTCAGCAAGGAAACTGGAAAGAGGTGACCCCATTGGAGTGCCGGAGATTTGTCTGTAGTAATTGTTTTGAAAGCAGAATTCAGTTGAAAGATATTGGTCAAGTAAATCGAGAATGTCTTGTATATTAAGTTGTGCATGTGTGTGATTGCCATGAGGTATTGTTAGTAAGTAGTTTTCTGGTTATTTGTCTTGCTGTGTCAAGAGGAATAGAAGTGAATAAGGAAACGACGTCAAAGGAAATCATGATTTCATCAGGTTCAACTCTGAGGTGTTCTATTTTCGACAGAAAGGCTTTGGCATTATTGACAGAATGAGGTGATGACTTAATGAGAGGTTTGACAATGTCAGAGAGATACTTCGATAAGTTGTATGTAGGGGATCCAGGAAGGGAAACAATTGGTCGGAGAGGGTTATTCTCTTTATGTATTTTTAGAAGTCCATAGAATTCAGCGCGAAAATTCAAACATTCCAACTTTCTGATGAAAGCTCGAAGTACCGAGTCGAACTAGCTCAAAACATTTAAATTACAATCCAGAGAACAAAATATTTTGTAGAATTATTCAATTAATAAAATGCCTGGATTACAAATCTTCAACTCTATTAAACATATATATATATATATATATATATATATATATATATATATATATATATATATATATATATATATATATATATATATATATATATATATATATATATATATATATATATATATATATATATATATACTGTTCCAGAACAACATATGCATGTGCACTCGATTTGATAATGCGAAGATACAAAGCGCGCAACTTTGAGGAAGTCTACAGGAACATTAGTTCTTACGGCTTCATTTGCCCCGTTACGACAATATTCAACTACGCATGGCACTTCGAGAGAGATCGCTACAACTGGAGTCTCAAGATTTGCTCCGCATCTCTCGATGAATACAACAAACGCTTTCAACCCAACGCAACGGCTATCAGGTCCCACGACATACAACCTGTCAGAGCAGCCCCTCAATCAAGCTTTCATACTGGTGATCCTAAGTCGGCGCTTCATTCGGCCCAGTTAATTCTAGCGAGTTACTGTTTGTCGCACAAAGCTGCGGGACACTATCTAAAATTCTGTACCGGCAAACGCGACTTTGCACTGAGCAATAATCTAATACTTTTCATGTACACATATGCGCCGTTGCCGTGCCATGGAGATTTGAAATACACTTGCCTCGGCGATTTTTGCTGCGATTTCAGTTGCGATTTTCTCCTTCTTTTGGAGGATGTGAAGGAGTGGATCAGTTATAGATGTTCCAGGTTATGAAATCTGATAACAACATCATTAAGTAATCTACTCCTTCACATCCTCCAAAAGGAGAAAATCGCAACTAAAATCGCAGCAAAAATCGCCCGTGTAAACGGGCCTTTATGGGCGCATTAACGTACTTGGACGTTTGCTGCGTCCCGATATCGTCCACTTTCATTTACTATTTAGCATGCCTTGGAACTGAAATATTTTACGGGAACTACGTACTCTTTCAAGCACGCTGAGTTCGAATCCTCTCTCCTCCGCACAAGACATAAACAAGGCGATTCGTCAAAGCGAGAGATAGAGGCGCCAGACCTCTCTCCTCCACAGAGCCTGCTTTCTCTGCCTGCGCGTCTTCCACACAGCGGTTCAATACGGTAAGCGTCATGTAAAGCGCCATGTAAAGCTCATTGAAACCTCTGCGGAGGAGAGGCGCCAGGCCAGACAGTTTCGCTCATTACAGTCTAGCGCCTCTATCCCTTGTTTATGTCTTAATAACTTAATTACCCTGGGGTCGGTTGTACGAAGGTCGGATAGCGCTATCCACCGGATAGTGATTTTTTCAAGCTTTGTAAAATGCTTGAAAAACTGTGAAACTGTGGATATAGACGACACAAGAAGTATAAAAAACATTTAATTTATAAATACTAAACGTTAATACGAGTTATACCAATCAACGACTGATTTAACAAAGCTTGAAAAAATAACTATCCGGTGCCAGTAGCGCTATCCGACCTTCGTACAACCGGCCCCTGGATTCCAGAGCCTTCAGTAAATAATAAATTGAAACGTCGTGAAGGCTCTGGTTCAACGGGAGGATTCTTTGATTGAACCGCGCCAATCACAAAACAGAATTAGTGATTTTAGTACAGATTCTGTACTAAAACCACTAATTCAGTTTTGTGATTGGCGCGGTTTAATTAAAGAATCCTCCCGTTGAACCAGAGCCTTCACGACGTTTAATTTCAATTTATTATTTACTGAGGGCTCTGGTCTTACTGAACGATCATTTGTCTTTCAAAGGTAAAATCGGGCCAACCTCGTCCCCAGGGCCTATTGAGGAAGGAGGCGAAGCAGCAAAGGTTCGCATCTTTCTTTAAAAGGCCCTGGGGACGAGGTTGAAATCGGGCATTTAGAGGTCTGCGGGTATCTTTTAGAACAGCTAGTGCTCAAACTAAACGTGATTGGCTACTTTGTGGTCACGTGGGTAAATGTAATGAACCTTTCAAGTAATGTACCGTAATCTGTCAAAATTTTCGGTAACATTTTCGCATATTTATCAAAATTTTTGCCATAATTATTATTTTTAAATCAGAGCCACTCAAATATTTTCGCTCAATATGGAAAACAATTTGCCGATAAGTCCGTTAATTTGTTGACAAGATCTTTTCAGGGGGGGGTGTCACACCACCCATGTCAACAAGTATGTGTTCGCACTGCTTGTCCCAAGTTGTCAACAAGTTTGGAACAAGGTGTTTTTTGACAGGTTGTTAAAACAACTTGTAACAACCTTGTTGATATTATCAGACTTGCTGCAAGGTAGTTCCAACTTAAAAAACTCATTAATAATTCATGAAGAAAACACAAAGAAAAATCATAAGCGTGTCGTATCTGTGATACAGATTCATGTTGATTTACATAAACTTTAACTTTGATTTTCTCGGCTTAGACGTTTATTTTTAAAATTACTTCGCCAATGAACTCATAAGATGAGTAGTTTTTTAAGTCATTTGTCGTTTTTTAAGTCGTTTTTTAAGTCAACATTTGCGTCCGTGTTGTATCGGATATACAAATTCTCGCCTTCGGCTCGAGTTTGTATATCCGATACAACACGGCCGGCCGATTTCAGGTTTTGCCGAAAGTTAATGACGAATGTTGAAATACTTTACAGTGCAGTAAAGCGTTTTATTCCTGGAAAATTCGTCTCTAAAATTTATGTAATTTTCTAAAACTTAACACTTAATGCCTTGGGAAATAAGAACTCGATTTTGACTTTTGTCTTGAGAGAGACTTTTATGTCTATACAGTCTCTGTCATAAAAAAAACATTTTAATAAGTTCTTAATTTCTTATGAGATATTAGAACTGATCAGAAAACGTGCTTACTTTGCAACATTTCTTTATATAATGAACGCACCATTTTACAGATTACAACATTTTTAAGTACAGTTTTCTACTGTCCTGAGGCTGAGGCCTGGGTTTGAGCTCGTTTCCGTTTCATTTGTTATCCAGTGTTTGTTAATTCAATTTTTTTTTGTGATGCAATGTTTGTTAATTCAACGTGGTAGCATAACAGCGTAGTTTCACCAATAAACAATTTAAAATACAATGAATGTTAGCCAATGTCCCTGAGTGAGCAGTATAAAGTATGAATATTTGTCCAGCGAAGGATATTCTTATAAACCAATAACAATACAACAACAAAATAACAATAACAAAATAACAATAACAAAATAACAATAACAAAATAACAATAACAAAATAACAATACAATAACAATACAAAAACAAGACAATACAATAACAATACAATAACAATATAATATGATAACAATACAATACAATACAATACAATAACAATACAATAACAATACAATAATAATACAATAACAATACAATAATAATATAATAATAATACAATAACAATACAATAACAATATAATAGCAATGCAATAAGTCAATAACAATACAATAACAATACAATACAATACAATAACAATACAATAACAATACAATAACAATACAATAACAATACAATAACAATACAATAACAATACAATAACAATACAATACAATAACAATACAATAACAATATAATAGCAATACAATAAGTCAATAACAATACAATAACAATAAAATAATAATACAATAACAATACAATAACAATACAATAACAACACAATAACAATAATACAATAACAATACAATACAATAACAATACAATAACAATACAATAACAATACAATAACTGACCATACTAAAGAAACTAAAATGCAGTATAATACAAAATAATACAACAGTATAGTATGGTACATCACAGCACAAAACAATATATATCAAATATAAAATAACACATGAACACCAAACCACAGCCCACCACAACACAATTACATTATCTTTTGATATGTCATGCTTGCCCAATGCTTGCTAATGTTGCATACAACATATCCTGTTCCTCGTGATGTGGGTCAACCAAATGGATCTGACGTTCTGACGAGCTCAACTGAGTTTTTAGTTCACCAAAACCTTTATCACCAGACAACACTGTGAATGGTATATGCTTTGGCAATTGAAGATCCAGCCTTGCAGCTTGTACACACAATGCAAAATCTGCTGCGTTCTTGGACTTCCCACACATGGGATGTTGAAAGAACCGTTTCTCTCGTACAAGGGCACGGAAATGCACAGAGCCTTGATGCTTGTTCGAATAATTTCCTCCACAAAAACCCCAAACGAATACCTTCGGTGGAAGTGAGTAAGGTAGACTGAAGAATTTACCCCAGTTGTCCAAGTCGATAAATATAACATGCAAAAACGTGGAAAGGTTTTCTAAAGAATCTGTTGGAAGATTTGGGTTTTGGAGGTTTGAAAGAACTTGTCTAGAGCTACTTGCTACTGATGTTTGTGGAAGAGTGCTCATACTTGCAGGGGCTGACTGCATACGGGGTTTTTTATGTGATATATGGGAATTTGTCTTGTTTTCTTCAAATAAACGTGAACATGGATTTTCTCTTTCAGGACTGTTTTTATGTTTTCGTTTCTGACTAGAGCTTGTTGGAGCAGATTGAGTTTGACTTCTTTTGTGTGTAGAGTGGGATTTGCCATTGTCGCTTTTTACTTCTGTGGAACAACTGGCACTTGTTGAATTGGAATTTGTCTTGTGTTTGTCAAATGTGCTTGAAACAACTCCTAGCAAACTGCTATCACATCTTTCTTTGCCACTCGTACTACTGGGAGCGGATTTTGTTCGACCTCTTTCCTGTGAAGAGTGGCCATCTTTGTTTGGTGCTTGTGAACTGCAACTGTCCTTTGCTAGTATGTTGGGTGAGTGAAAATTTGCCTTCCTCTTATCCGATAAATTGTTTTCGATGGTCACTGTAAAGTTTGAATCTTTAGAAACATGTCGTTTTGTGGTAGATTCAAAACACCCTTGATTGTCTAGTAGTGGAGGGTTATGTTGGTTGTCTGTGGATGAACATAGTGATTTGTTCTGGTTGTTTAACAATGATGCCGACGGGTTACTGTTGTTGTTAGCGTTTGATGCGGCATTTGAATGTGAAAAGGTGTTGGACGGTAGTAATCTTTTCTTGTTTGGTAGTGATGTCTGATTTGTCTTGCAAGGTGATTGGTTAGTCTGATTACTCTTGCTAGGTGATTGGCATTTCTTTATATCAATGTTTGGATCTTGTAATTGTCCAGTAGAGTCCACCAGGCTGTCTGAAGATGGCTGACTTGTGCTTTTGTTGTCATTTGAAGTTGATGGTACGTGAATTTTGTCCTTTGAGCATGCCGACTGCGTGTTCTTTCTAACATTTGGATCCTCAGAGCCATGTTGTATATCCGTAGTAGCACAATCATCGTCAAATATAACAATAACCCCTTCCTCGTTTACGCCATAAACAGTCAGTGTTTCATCATCAGTATCATCGCCTATTACGACAGTAACTTTACCGTTCATTCTCGTTACGACAACTTCGTTTTCTTGGTTGTATTTTGAGCAAATCTGACAGAATTTACCCGTTCACGCACTCCTCACTTCCCGCCATTGTTGTCCTATAATTTATTTGCGTCATAAATTAACAATTTTGGAATTTTTTGTCGTACCCGGGGAAAATATGAAATCCGCGCATTGAAATTTTCAGGGGCGCTAAAGGGCCCACAGGCGGAATTGCAGAAGTTGCGGGGGATGTATGTGTATTGGGGGTTGTCATTAGGTTGTCAGCAAAATATTGAATACCACTCGGCAAATTGTTTTAGTAATCGGCAAATTGTTTTAGTAGTCGGCAAAACATGAATTTGGTCAGATAGGAAGAAAAAAATTGACACTGATTAAAAGTTAAGAATTATAGCTAAAATGTTGAGAAATTTATGAAAACATTAGGGAGAAATGGAACAAAAAACGGTAGTTTAATTAAACTCAATAAGATGACCCCCCGTTTTGGGAATGCTGCCCCTGAATTCGCTTACAAAATTCGCTTACACCCACCGCCATTCAAGGAGGTCACAGTGCCGCCCCAGGTAACCTGGCTGCAACATCTTACAATTCATGTCTGATCACAAAGAACAGCTAGTTCGGGTTAGTTTTCAGCTAGGGAGGCCAATCGAGTGAGATATTTGGGTGTAAACCATCGTATTAACATTGGCGACAACTTTAACCAAAACTCTATTTACATGACTTTACAAGCACATTAATAATAATACCTTACCCTCACCAACAGCAGCAGCAGGCGTACATGGTGAGGCCAGCATGATGAGTCTTTGGTGACCATATCGGCATATATGCTGCATATCTCTCACCATGGTATCATTACCATGGTGGGTTTTCAAGACCAAACAAAAATTGGGTTAGCTGTGTCTGGAATATTAATGACAAGATGGCGGACGACGAAGAAGAAGATCCTGTAGTTAGCGAGGTTTGATTCAATGTTATTCAACACTTTTTAAAATTTTGAACTACTTGGGAGTGAGCAATTAAATAGGTTATATCAACGTTTGGAATAGAATGAGTTCGGATAAAATAATGACTTTGCAAAAAGAGTTATAATGCGTCATTCATATAATATTCTGATATAGAAATTCACTTATTTCAGTTTATATTCATTTATTTTTTTCAAATAAGATAATGTACATTTGTACTTGCGTCATTTAAAATAGTAAGTTATATATTATTTATTTGAGCTCTCAAAGTAATCTATTTTGTCGTCATACCAATATACAAATATATTTCAATTTTTTGCAGACCTTGCATAATTTTCACCATTTTGCATATTAAATTTCATAAACTTCACCCGCATACTTTGTTGTTTGTTATTTGTAGGTTGATGTTTATTTAGCCAAAAATCTTGTGGAAAATCTTCATCTTTTTCAGGCAAGTTTCTAAAGAGTAACACTCATTGAGTAAATCCATTTACCGAGTCAAATCTGAGTCCGAGTCAGTCCCGAGCCCAAGTCAAACGCCCAAGTCGTGTAAAAAAAGATGAAAGTGAAGAAAATTCACAGTCGAATAGGGTTAGGAGTAGGTTTAGGGTTAGGGTACTAAGTCATTTTACCGACAAAGGCAGTTAAACAGTGACTCGGACATTTGACTCGAACTCGGATTTGAGTCGGTCAGTAACCGACAAACTCCGAAATTGAATAAAATTCACAGTTGAATAGGGTTAGGGTAAGTTAGGAGTGGGATTATGGTTAGGATTAAGGTACTAAGTCATTGAACTGCAAAGATCATCAATTAAACTATGACTTGGACATTTGACTCAGGCTCGGATTTGACTTGGTTAATTAACCGACAAACTCAACACTTATGTACATGTATAGGGAAGAAATTTGAAGAGCTGCCTGAGACTGTAAAGTATTATTTTTGCCCGGGGAACTTTTCCATCATAAATGGCACTGGCAGTTGTGCAGAAATGAAGAAAGTTTGGAGTCTCTAGATTGTCTGAAATGGCATTTTCAGAGTTTTAATTCTCTACCTCTTTTTGCAAGGCCCAACACATATGAGACAAAATAAGTCATTAGTTCATCAAAAGTATGCAGATTTTGTAGGATTCTCTTGAAAATGCATTGCAGCATAATATAGGTCAAAGGTTTTTACTTATACAACTGTTTTGTTGCACACTGTAGTATCTGAGCCGTCCTGCCGCTGTCACCTATGACAAGACAAAATGCTTGGCGGCAAGGGTAAAACCACAACAACAAAAGGTTAGTAAATTGATCGAGATGGTAAATGAAACACATATTGGCTATATCTGCATGCCCTACAATGTACTCATGAATGGTACAAAATAACATTTCATAATGGGACTTTCCAGAAAAGATCCATACTCCCCC
>CACRXK020014146.1:2865-13340 GCA_902702795.2 Paramuricea clavata
ACTTTTCATATTGCTACTATAAAATGGCTTATTGTGCTTATTCCTGTGCTTATTCCAGACTGCTTGTCAAATATTTACTTGCAAGAAGTAGGAACAGTATTAGGTCCAATACTGTTTTCTATAATGATTAATGATATCCGTCCTGTTCAAGCCTCCAACTTAATTGTTAAATTTGCAGATGACATCAATCTAGGGATTAAGGTCACAGATGATAGTGACGCCTCTTATATGGAAGCAAACAATATTATCAACTGGGCGGAAACAAATCGCATGAAACTTAACTACAAAAAGACGTGAAAGATGGTCATTCGCGGCAAGATAACCCGGCCACTTTCTGCGCCTCTGCTACGATTGTTCGTAAAAGTTGGTTGAAGATACTTGGTGTAACGTTTCAAGAGAATCCTTCCATGTGGAACATGCATCTAGATGAATTAATGAGTAAAGCCTGTAGCAGAATGTACATTATTCGGATTCGCAAATACTACGGGTTTTCTAGGAAGGAGCTGGATCTTCTGTTCCATAGTCTTATTTTATCAATAATAGTTTTTGGTATAGAGGTCTGGGGATGTGCGTCGTATTCTAAGTATCTTAGCATATAAGTATGGATATCTTACGTATCAGGTATCGATTGTTGATATATTAAACAATAAAGACAGAGATTTATTGGAGAAAATAACTACGGATCCCAACCATGCCATACAAGTTTTGCTGCCTCCTAGTCGTCAATTAGAATTACGCAATCGCGGACATGAGTATGAACTACCGAGAGTTCGAACAAAAGGTTTAAAAGAGTGTTCGTTAATAGATGTCTTTTTAACTTCATATGATATTTTTTAAGTTAGAAATTAACTTCTTAGGAACTTCATTAAACATTATAATAATGATATTTTAGCTCTATTAATGAATAATATCAATACTAATTCAGATATTAGTATAATAATTATTGATAAGTAAGTGCAAATTGTAAGCCCGCACGTTTGTTGTGAGGTGTTGCTTTTAATATTTTAATAAAGATTTATACATACATACACTTATTACGTCAGCAAGACGTGGCAAAATCAGTCCTCGAAAACGAGGTCGGCATTCGGCAATGCCGGGCTAAATGCAAATTTTGCCCACCTTAATTCAACCAAAGTAAGAATTTTTTGTGCTGATAGCTTTTAAAATGTCAGCGAATTCGATTAACTGAACACACTACGGTGTAAGGTTTAAAAACTGACGGGTATATATTGTGTATATACGTTAGATGTTTGAAGATCAAATTTCGCGCGTCTGGAGTTAAAATTTGGCTCCAACTTTCGAATTTTCCGGCTGGAGGTAACGTTCCAGTTACATTCCGATTTCAATGATTCGTAAATGCGTGATTAATATTGCTCCAAGACGTGGAACAGATTTTAAGAAATGCCGAGATGTGCCGACCTAGGTCAGATTTAGGTCGGCCCTCTTTTGCCGACCACAATTTAGAGCGGGCGATTAGAACTAATCGCCCGTTACCAAGGGTCACACCTTTGTCTCCCTGACGACTACGCATTAGGCAAGTGCCTCACGCACATAATCGTGCAAGAAACAGCAACAGTTAGCTCAGAGCCGTCAATAGTCTATCATCCGATCCCTGAGTTGCCGCATCATTTAAATTACGCACGTGCAGTCTCCAAATTTATACTAATATATTTAACGTTTTTGTTGTGGTACGTTAAACGATAGATTGCGCATGCGTAACCGATTAAAGCGTAAAAAGTGCGCATGTGCAACAAGCTTTTACATCCCACAACAATGAAGCAAATGTTTTAGCTTAAATACGCTGATTCCAAGTGGGGCATGTTTGTCCATTTTTAAATGGGAGCGCAACTATGCTATTACAAACTAATAGCATGGCTTTTCGGGAGATTAGTGATTAAATGACCCCTTACCCTCGGCAGGTTTGCGGGAACTGGGAACGGGTAAAATGGGAACTGGGATTGACCTATTTTTAGACTGGGAAAATGGGATTTGGATTGCTGGGACTGGGATTTGGCCACTGGGAATGGGAAATGAAGTCCTCAAAAATGGGAATGGGATTGAAGTAATGTGAGTCGATTCCCAATTTTGATCCGTTTTTGGTGTCTTTAGTCATGAATTTTGTTGTTAACTATATTATATATTCACAGCATTACCTGCAAACAGGCATATTCTGACGCCCGGAATTTTGGTGTTTCTGATTATGCGTGTCTCAGAATGATGCAAATGCCATTTCCGGGATTCAAATTTAAAAATTTTCCGTGTCTTCGGCACGAGCCCCCCTTCTCCACTATTTCATAAAGTGACCGCCACTTGCACACACACGTACGGTGGCTTAAAAGGTCTTAAAACTGTTTATTCTACCGATAAATAAATGGTTTTTTATTGACTGGGATTTCAATAACTCGGACTGGGATTTCTAATAAAAATCCAACTGGGACTGGGATTTTGCCAAAATTTCAGGTGGAAAATGGGATTGGGAACCCCCCCCCCCACTTCAGGGGCCGGTTGTACGAAAGGTGGATAAATCGCTATCCGGTGGATAAGTCCCTATCCAGCGGATAAATTTTATCCGGAGTGAAAATCGCGTTGTACGAAGCTTGGATAGCGCTATCCAACGGATAAAATGCACTATCCGCTGGATAAATTTATCCGAAGTCCGGAGGTAGTTTAATTCCACAATCCGGCGGATAAACTCGAAGTTTGAAGTCAAAACAATGTGTATTTCATTTAAAAAGGATTGCTATTGTGATAGAAATGGACAAATACCGTTTAGAAGTCCTTTTTTTGACACTAAATAAACATGGAAACTTATTTATGACTTCTCTTGCTCTTGACGTACCGAGCTCACTTTGAGTCACTTGCCCATTAAATAATGCCATGACTTTGCCATATTTTATGCAGACCTGTGTCAGTGCTTAGTCGTTACGTTTTCTGGCTTTTTCTCTTCTTTTTTTCTGTTATATATAGCTCGAAAACAAGCAATAAAACTTTCATTAAATGAGTTCCCTTCAACGCCAAACAAATATAGCTGCATATAAAGAGACAACAAGACACCGAAAATCGAAAAATTTTGTTCGCTGGCCTTGATCAGCCAATCAAATCTTGCGAGAAAATGTTCTTAAAATTGTTTTGAATGACGTGAAAGGTCAAAGAACAAATATTCGGACAGTATATAAAATAAAACTGAATCAACGTACTGAAACAAGAAAACAAAACTCGCAGTCTTTGCTATTGCCTTCGCATAAAGAAGCCAAAAATCTTTTAAAGAAATATCGATAAGTAGATAGCAAACTCTTCACTGTGGAAAAACGAAGTATTGCAACGATTGGACGAGAAAAACTCCAAAATATAAACATGAACAAAAAACCTTTATTGCAAGTTGATAGTTCAAAGGTTAGTGGAATTCACAAGTTATACGAAGATACTACAACAAAAGTTTACAAATACCTAACAACAGCTGACGTAGAGACAAGAAATTTCAGGAAAATCCATTTTTTTCCGGTTAAAATTAAGGTTATCCGACGGATAGCTATCCACCCTGCTATCCGTGCTTCGTACAACGCATTTTTATTCGGCAGATAGCTATCCATTGGATAGGAGATTTATCCATTGGATAGGACTTATCCACTGGATAACTTATCCACCTTTCGTACAACCGGCCCCAGGACCCTCACTATAGGCTATTGACTCGGCAAAATTACCAAACAACAGTCGACCAAAGATCACTCACACCCCCCCCCCCCTCACTCGAAGAGGGTTAGCGTCGCCCCTGAGTGTTTTATATGTGATAAAACACGACTACAAGTGCTTTAAATAGCTTCAAAAACGACTCATCTTATACGAGTTCATTGGCGAAGTAATTTTTAAAATAAACTTTGTCTAAAACGTGAAAATTAAAGCTAAAGTTTATGTATATTAACGTGATTTTTTATCACATATAAAACCACGACACGCTTATGATTTTTCTTTGTGTTTTGCTCCTGAATTATTAATGAGTTTTTGAAGTGTTTTAAGCGCTTATTGATGTTGCGTGTGGAATAGAGTTTATTACGTGCGAGTAAACAGTGCTTTTATAAGCTCTTATTTAAGGATTTCTAATAAAATTTCTTTTAAAGTCGTTTATTGAAACTAACATGTCACTTGTGATCATGATTGTCCGCGCGGAGCCAGCGCCGTTCCGGGCTTAAGCCCGGGGCGAGGGTACTAATCCCCCTCGGCTATTTACATCCGGGGAAACGAAAGCATTAGCGAAATCTAAAGTTCATCAATGATCGCGGGTGTGGCTCACCAACGGTGTTGAGTGGGTGGTCATCCTCACTGATCTCAAAAATATGGCTGATTGGTTGTAAGAGTGGGATGAACAAGATTTCAATTTTAAAAGACACATATTTGGGAAATCGTTTCATATACAACAAGCTTGAAGCAATTTTGTTTGAAGAAATGAGAAGAATTGGTTTACTATGGGAAATCGTGAAATATACGGCAAGTTTGCTTTGAATATTTAATTTTTTCGAATTTTGTTGCTTTTTGCCTAAAAGCATGAACTGTTTTCCTTTTCAACGAAGCTGAAAGTTTCATAAATTACCGTTTAATTTGAGAGAAAATCTTAAAATGTAAAGGAGAACAAATTGATTTGAAGACTGAACTGAAATTACCTAACAATTTGTTTTTATTTGTAACTTATCATGTTTTAGTGAATTATTAGTTTATCGGCAAATGTAGTTTAGCTGAATTAACGTTTCAAAATATTTTACGAAGCGTTTCAAGTTAAATTTTACATTAAATCAAAGCTCACAAAATGCAAAATAATCTACATACAGTATATATTTCGGAAATTTATTGTTTTATAGTTAAAAGAACGAATCTTTCACTCATTTTGCAGTTTTGTTAAAAAAATATGAAAAAACTAAAAATTTAAGAATATCGTGTTGTCAACTTGTCATGGCAACACTTGAGCGCGAGCCTGCGTTCAGTGGGACATTTCTGTATACTTCATGTTAATTTAATGCTTCGAAAATATTGGCGAGGGGTTACTGCATGTAAATATTTCTAGTTTTATTATAAGAGTTGTGTTTTGTGGTAGCAGTTCGTGATGTAATACGGTTCGTTCTGTCTGCGATTGAGGTTTTTGCGCATAAAGGTGCGCTTCGATAATGAACACAAGTAGGAAATGATTTCAAGACAAATAGGGAAAATATGACGTCGTATTCCGTCGTAGTCAAAGTATTCTAGAGTAGTCTAGCAACTCATTTTACCTGAAGAAAAATTTGCGTCTTGAACAAATATACTAGTATCCCAAAGGTCGCGGGTGAAATAATAACGTCGATTCGACGTTATTTGTGGCAGCATCAATTTGGACGTGGCCCCTTATTTATACTGTACTATTGATGACTCGGTTGACCTGCACAACATATTCTCTATGTCATCTGTGAAATTGTGCTCATTACTTTGGTAATCAGGGGGTTATCAACGGCTACGCTCTTTATTAATTAATTATAATGATTAATGTCTAATGGATTGATGGTTATTGGCTATGTCCCTGACGAATATTGGAAACCTCTTGAACCATTCTCTATTCTAAAAGAATTTTTTTTCAACCCAGAATACAATACTGACATAAAACACAATGGAAATTTGATGGAACACCAGATACTATATATCACATTATTTCACAATGATACTTATCTGAATCCTTCTGGGAACCAGATGTGCAAATGTATACTATTTATACATTTGAGGTATAGGACTGTATATGATCTATAATTAATAATATATACTGTAGACTAAACCAAGTATAATTAAAGCACTGGAGATATATCTTTAATTTCTGCTTTGTATGTGCAGTATTATGTTAGTCTTTGCCAAAATGGCAAGGTTATAATAAGGTGCTAACCATACTTCATCAACTTCCTACATCACCCCCAACCTCGTACCCTGGGCTAGCCGCGAGTTGATGGCGCGGCTAGCCCTAGGTACGAGGTTGCATCACCCCAAGCAATTCTGTTTCTGCCCTTCACCTTTACCGACGGAGCGAACGCCTTGAGCATGCGTCTTGTTCTTTATACAATCGGTCCATTTGTTCAGCTAATTTTAGAAACAAATAATATAAAGTCAGCTGTGTCTATTTTTTTCAATTTTAAAAAGTCAAAATGCCATCAATGGAACTCGGCGAAGTTAATATAAGATGCACTGATATTAACACGAATTTGAAAATTTCACTTCCAAAAAGTATAGTTCCACATGAAAGTATACTTCTAGACAGTAAAGCTATAACATGCAGGTAAAATTACACTACATATATCAATCGTGTTATGACTCCGTCCAAAAAGCCTACATTTGTATTAATTAAACTCAATATTTTTTAACAAATCCATTCATTTCATATGTGATTCAAAATTTCTTTCCGGGGAATCCACGATAAAGTTTTTGATCTTCAATCCCGCTTCTCCGCGTAAATTATATTTACCATAGAGATAATATTCACGTCAATTTAAGTTGATTTTAAAAGACCGACAGGTGATTCATGTTAATTTAATTAGTTTTTAAAAATAACTACAAGTAACTCGCGTGCTTTCAAATCGCTTTAAAACAAGTTGTTTCGTTATATTTAATTCAGCTAACTTGTTTTTCGGCATTTTAAATCGTATTAACTCTAAAATCAATAATTCTGGTTGGCACGGCTCACTATAACTATATATATAGTTAACTTTAGCTAAATTAATTGATACAACCGTCCCCTGTCTAACTGATACAACCAACAACTCCTGCCTCGTTTAACACTATGTTGTTTAGCTTGTCGTACCGTTTCTGGTAGCAGCTCGTACTGAGGTAACTGCGGTTATGAGGTGGCGCTTGGATGATTTAAAACCAAATAGGAAAATCCTGATAGAGACATGTAGCCGAAGTATTCCAGTAATTCATTTCACCAGGACGAAAAACTCCCATCTTGATAAAATATTTCGGAATTACACCAAAAACTGATTTATAATTTAGCATGTTCTATTGAGGACAAACTGTTTTTTGGGCAGTTGAGTTTATCTTTATTCTTTAATTCTTCTCAATTATTTGCAGAATCTCCACAACAAACGTAGAGCTTGATTTTTGTGAGATTTGAGACAGAATTCTCTATATTCAGCGTTCTAGTTGCTAGGTTGATTACAGTAAAATATTTTAAATAGAATATGTCGATAAGCTTTTCTGTCTTTGATATGTCTCATTTCATAGATGATAGCATTCACGATCGAGTTTATTCCATAAAGTTCATATTGAAAAACTACGTGCCACATCTACGTGACACAAAAGCTGTCTAAACTGTGGGATTCCCGTCCATCTGGTGGACGGGAAATCTGATTGGTTGATCAGCATCATGAAAGATTATGATTGGTTGTAAGTTCACATAAACAACAGTTTTAAAAATAGCTCGGTCAAGGGCTCAAGTAACAAATTCCATTATCGATTTCTTCGAATTTTTTTCTTGAAGAATTTTGCACACACGACGCTGAAAGAACAGCCAAACTAGTCATGTATTCGAAAGCGTGTTGTTGACAGACAAGATGTTCTGCCAACTGGCTTCGCCGGCAAACGCCAAAAGTCTTATTTTTAATATCAGGTCCTACCGACGTTGTTTTCTGAGCTACATCGCCTTCTTCGTGGTACGATTGAGAATTTCATTGTTGCTGTTGTTAGCCCGTTAGAGTATATCTACGTCCAGCAAGTTGAGACCTTGAGAAAGCTTGGCAGTCAAGCCGTGCGCAGAACTGACTAATTTAATATTTGTTTGCTGTTCGGTTAAATAGAGAAACTGACTCTAAATTATATAGAAGTACCTTGAATTTTTAAGTTTAAGTAAAAAGCTACAATCCTGGTCAATAATATTGGCGCACTTGACACTGACTGTGCGAAATTTGACTCCCACTTCAATAACAAGCATAGCAACCCCCCTTTCCCCCGTGCAATGTTGTCTGTAGTGTGTTATACGTCCAAGGTGTTACACAACATTGATAAGGGGGATAGGGGGTGTTTGGACATGAAATTTTGTATAAAATTGGCAAATATTTACATGGTAATCAGAAATGAAGTAAAGGTTATGCTATTTCGACTAAGTGCGCCAAGGATTATTGACCAGGATTGTCTGAATGTGCATTATCTTACATTTTTATTTTTATTTCATCACAATACATCGGCCTTAATTCTTGAATCGTTAGTGAACCTCTAATAATATTTTGCGTATTAATAACGTGCGTCTAAATAAATAATAAACATTTATAATATAATAATAATAAAATATAATAATAATGACATATTAAAGTTCGCTATTTCAAACATATATCCTTTTTTAGAATTTTCACTTTAATCGTACTCAATCTAACAAAATTACGGGCGTGTGCACATTTTGAAAAATATAATCAGATGGAAACAAGTATTTAAGCCGTAATTTGTGGTCTTGTATATATTTCACAAGTTACATTTGACGACTGAATACCATGTGTACATTCCGACATTGCTTTGCTAAGTTTGTTTTAGATTACAAGTTATAACTAAATCGCATTATAGTCATTGACGTAATAAGCACTTACAACCTATACTGTTTCACGCCCAGATATGCATAACATAAAGTCATAGGTCCATACATTACTCCATCAAAAAATTCATTGCAAATCTATTAAATTTTAATATTTGCAAATAATATAACGATCTTTGATAATGATATTTAATGGTCAACGTATTTGCTTCGAAATAAATAAATTATAACTATGTCTTGCATGATTTTGAACAGTGTTCCCCATTTTCCTAAAGAATTCAGTGAGATAGTCTAGGAATTTAAGCTAGGTTTGTGGAGTACTGTTCTTAATTTAGCAATAATGACCTAAATAAGATTTTATAATGAATAAATGCATTTATTCAAGTAATGCAAACCACTTTGTGTATCCGAAAACAAAAATTTCTGCATCCTTGGCAAATACTTAGGAAATATCAAGGGAACACTGTTTGTAATTTTGCGTTGCTGCACCATTGGAGTCACGCTGTGAAGACCTGTAATTGTACTTAGCATTTAATCTACTTGTTGACAGCAAGCTAATTGCCTATTTGCGAAAATGGCTACACGTATTTTGATCTATACTGCCCTTACTCTGCCTTGAATTACCATATATAACAGTAAAAGATAGAACTCCTAGTATTTTATGCGATTTCCTCTTGCTTTAAGAACAGCATCTACTCGACTTGACAGGCTTGAAATAGTACGATCGATTACATCGGTTGACAGATTTTCCAAGGATTTTAAGACCCGCGCTGAAAAGTCTTGGAACGTTTCTTACGTTATAATGTTATATTATTAGCAATTGCTTCATTCTCGAGACTTTTCTTTACCAAGTAAAAAACATTTTCAATCGGGTTCAGGTCCGGCGATCTAGCCGGAATCTTATGAAATTCAGCCTCGATTTTTTCATTAGTGCTTTTCGCGCTGCTTTACTCGTTTGTAATTGGTCATTATCCATGAGAAACAGGCGACGATCGTTTTTTTTAGGTCCGCACTTTGCAAAACAAGTATTAAAATGCTTTCCAATGAACTCTGAAAAGAAATTGCCATTCATTGTCTTATAGGGAACTTTGAGATCCACACCTGTGTCTGACATTGACAAGGTATCAATTTGATAGCTCGTGCTGATCACTTCTCGCTTGATCAATCACATTAAATCACTTCTAAGGGATAATACATTGACCTAAAATGAGCAATTGCTCCGAATTACAAAAGAACAAACTCATCTGGAATGGCGACTTAAGCGAATTAAAGTCCTACGTCGCAGAAAAGTTAAACATAAATGGTAAATGGAAATCACCATCAGGTGGACGCTGGTTATTTACTAGCGATGCTTTGTCTATAACCTGGTATTATAAAAGCAAAACTGTCTTATTTCAAGGTCCTCGTGGCAGCGAAGTGGCTGACTCTTTGAAGAAAAATATCGATGCATCGCGAATTGCAATAGTGAAAGATGCCGAGCTAAACATTGCTACCCCTGCTGTTTCCGAAAGACGGAATGAATCTATCGATAACCAGTGTAGTCTCAGTATTAACAATTCTAACTCGAACATGTTTGATAGATCTAGTAATACCACAACAACTATCAACCGAAACGACTCGGATGCTAGCGAAGGAAAAGCAAATGAGCAAGAAATGTGTTCACACAAGCAGAACGAAGGCGATTATATAATGAATTGCAAAGACTGTAGTAAATTATCTGTAGAAGTAGCAGAAATTAAATTGGACTTGGCATTATTATTCCTAAAAGTTAATACTGCTGAAGTTCCCGCTACATGTGAATGCAATCGGCTACGAAGCGAAAATCAGCTATTGAAACAAGAAATTAAATTACTCAAGGAAACGCTGCACGGCATGGAATTGTCAAAATCGAGAATTAGCATCGCTATCGATAATATGAATAATCAACCAACCATCACTGACAATGACTCTGTCG
>CACRXK020014147.1:0-13340 GCA_902702795.2 Paramuricea clavata
ATAGTTTCAGCGGTAAATGAAATGCTGTATTGTCAGGATGCTCACAAGATCTCTCTACTGAATCGAAAAACTGCATTAATGTATTATCAATAATCACATAGTCAGTCAGTCACCTTCATGAAGGATGGATTCTTTCTTGCTATTATCCACCAATGAGAAACTTCATTCTTTGTATGAACCTTAGAGTAGAGATATAGTTGATTGTTCTTACTAATCTTTTCTCGCCAAACACGATCATATTGCTCTCGAACATGTTTATTGACAGTCTTTTTCCACAGAGTTTTTATAGGGAAATCATTTGTGAGAATATAAGTGATTAAAACTTGCAAAAGGTCGTACTTTGCGAGAATTTCAACAATGTCTGGCACAAATCCGGTTAATTTTTTGCCACAGTTCCACTTCCACCTTAGTAACCTGATAAAGAAGACACGGCGGCATGGTGCACCGGCACCCATGTTTATCAATCTTCCCAGAAAATACAATTTTCGCTTATCTATCTCCGCTTCAACTGAAAGTAAGCCGAAAAGTCCCCGTGCCGCAGACCCAGACGTTCCTGGTAATAGTCCCTGCATGATCCTGACCATGATATTTTGGACCTTTTCTAACTCAATATAATTGTTCATTTTCAGCTGCCAGATCTCTGATCCATACAGGAACTTTGGAATGCCAATCTTACGCCATAAATTAGACGAAACCATAGGATTTAATCCTCCGTAGCGAGTACCAACAGCCATCAACATAAAACAGACTTCTCTACCCGCACATGTTGCTTTTGAAACGATTTCCTTACTGTCTCTATTTGCAAGCCAAAGTTTTCCGAGATTTGACCACGACCCCTTTTCAGATAAAATCTGGGAACCAAGTTTCCAAGCTCTCGACCTATTGTTTGCTTCGTGTTCTTGCTGGCTCTCTCCAAATATTAATATAACTGTTTTCGTAACACTAAAATTAAATCTGGGTGGCTGTAGCCGCCCTAGCTCACCCCCCCCCCCTCCCCAATTCTACCGCCCCTGTTATGCCAGAAATTGCAGTGCAATTTGCGGGGAAAATTGCCCTTTACTCATCGGAGGCTTTGGCAAATATATATTAGTGGCGTTTTCTATGAAAATAACAATTTTTTTCTTATCGACATTTCTATTTAAAATATCAACGAAGTAATCCGTATTTCTTACCACCGTTGCCTATAGATAGAAAATGGCATTTAGTAGCATAGAGTTTATTTGAAAATATTGTATTTTCAAATTTATATAATATAATAATAGTGATTTAAGTAGAAATATAACTGTTGTGCTTGTCTTTCCCACAGGCCAAGCCATCAATATCTGCCCAACAAGGGAGATTACAGCATCCAGTGGACAGATTACATCTCCTAACTATCCAAAAAACTATCCTTCAAACATTAATTGTATCCTGACGATCAAACAGCCTTTGGGCACAAACTTTATTTTCACTTTCACAAAGCTTGATATTGAGAGTGATAAAAACGGTATGTAACGTAATTTATGTTACACTTTGGGGCATGTTCATATCTGCGCAGCTAACTGGGAAACTCCCACGATTCATTAAAAATTATTGGACATTGCCCATGGGCAAATTGAATAAATGTTGGTTAAATTTGGATGAAATTTAGGGTGAGGAAAAATTAGAAAGGATTTGTCTTGCTATGCCGTGTGGAGTAAACTGCGTAATTAGTCAATTGTATAATTTGTGCATGCATGGTACATAACCTATTTCAATACTTTTGCTGGCGGAGGTATGCACTCTCTGAGCGCCCTTTAGTTTACATATTATTAGCATGTACTGTATTCACTTACACAACCAATTTCGCGCAAGTCGGAACAGATCTGCAGCAGGTCTGTTACAACTTGTTGTCAACAAGCCGAAATCTGGATGGGTTCGCTCGACTTGTACCTGTCTGTCCTGATAGGTCCGCAACGGCTTGTCAACAGGTCTGTTACAAGCTGATGTGACAGAGCTGCAGCAATGCTGTTTTCAACGAGCCTGTTGCAAGTTGTTGACACAGAGCTGCATCAATGCTGCTCAGTTTCAACAACTTGCCACAGACCCGTTGCAAACCGAGGAAAGGGCCTTATGGAGCTTCGTGTATCCACTATTTTGAACTGAAAAACGGCCAACCAGGTTGCCATATTTCGGTTGCCTAGTGTTTCGTGAAATAATAAGACTTTTATATAACAAACTTGCGAGATAATTTTTGAGCAAAACAGCCGAAAAAATACGACAAAGAAAGGTTCTTTATTGTAAACAATTTTCAAAATTAATTGGTCTTTATATGCGACCGAAATATGACAACCTACTTGTATATTTGTCTTCAAAATAGTACATAGAAAAAGCTTGGAAAGAAATTATATAACGCATTTCATATTCATATTAGCAATGAAGAACGTTGAACGTACGCTCGGTTGTTTATGTATTTTTCATTTCTTAAGATCTAGATCTTGTGTTCTCATTGGCACAGTTTCTTCAAAGATCAAAACAGCTTTGAACTTTTTTTGATTTTGTTTGAGGCAGTTGTTGAAATTTTGTTTGGCTCAAAATTCAAAAACAACTAAACATGATTACATGATTGATGTGTTTGTAGTATTTCATCTTTTTGCAACGAGGAATGATGACGTGTGAACACGCCTTTATCCAATCAGATTAAAGAAATATAGCGATAACACACGTCATGCAGTAAATTGGAATTTGGATTTTGGAAATCGGAACTATTTTTTTTTAAATAAAACAGCGGCTTTTGCATTTAATCATAGAGTAGATACTATAGTCTCTCCTCTGTGATTTAATATTGCCAATGGCAATGATTGAATGAGAATGTGAAGCAGGAAGTGTCCATTTCGTGCGATTATTCTCTTTACTCACATTTTCGATTTGTTTCCCAACAACACTGTCAACAGGCTTGTTGAAACTTGTTGTGACAGGACAAAAATTGTTTGTCGTGGACAGGTTTGCCGCAGGTCTGATAACAAGCTTGATGCAGACTTGACAAAAACAACTTGCGCCAGGTCTGTTGGGACAAGTTGTAAACAACCTGTTGATTTCATCAGAATTGCTGCAGTTGTTCTATCAGACCTGTTATCTCTTGTTAGAAACAGGTTTGTAGCGGGTTGTTTCAACAAGTCACTACGGCTCTGTTGTAAACAGTTGCGACAGACCTGTTCCCGCAGGCCCGCAGTTACCGCCTGACGAAACCAACAACCTGTCGCAACTTGTTGACAACTTGCCGCAAACAGGTAAAATCAACAACTTGCGACAAGCCTTTGAGATTTCTGGCTGTGTAGTTACTTTACATTTACAGATGGGTGTCGTTATGATTACCTGAAAATATCTGGAGGTCCGTCAAAAGAATTATGTGGGGACAGAACTCCGGCCCCAATTGTCCTTGGCCTGAATGTCGTCACACTGAAAATGGTAACAGATCATATGAAGCAAGAAAGCGGTTTTGATCTCAAATTCATCACCATTCGGAGTAAGCAATATTATCGGTGTGCTTAGGGGCGCCAGAGGGAAATAAGGTGGCAGAAGACTGGTTTTAATTCGGGGGGGGGGGACGGAAGGGGCTAAACAAACCCAGGCCCAGATCCAGATGTTACGTATACCCCATCGCGACGAGTGTCGATATATGGAGGTTGCTTATCTGGAAACATTCAGCTATGATAGAAGCATGACGGGAAATAGCACAATGAAATGGCCATGCCGCTGACCATTCATTGCATGACATTGTCCGTTTGTTTTGCTTTATTTCGACTTATTTGTGGTGACCGTGTTGTTGAAATTTCCAAAAAGGAATGATTAAAAATTATAATTACTTCTCCGGAAAGGTAATTATTACAAATTAAAAGTTGTTAAAAAGTAATTGATTACCAATTACTACACAGATTACTTTTTACTTACGTGATAATAAGATTGGGCTGCTACAATATCAAAATGTACCAAACCAAGATACAAAACAAGTAGGGGAACTTCTGTTCAATCGCATGAGCAGTTAACCCTCGACGGACATTCAACTTCAATGCATTTCGTTATGAAATTTCTAGATATGGTAAATTTTCTAGATATATGGTAAGTGGTACAAATTACTTTCTTGAGAATGTCAGTCTTTACCTTCATAAAAAAATTAATCTTCGTTACAAAATTACTTTCGTACAACAAGTTATTAGCTACCGAAAAATTACTCGAGAAGTAATTAGTAATTCGTAACTCGTTACTTTAGTGACGAGTATTTACAACACGGTTGGTGAAATGAGGCTCAAATTGTAGGTTTAAATAGGGGTTTTTCTGCTTGAGGCACCTAGTAATTACATAATTACTAATTATTATAATAATTACTAATTATTATAATAATTACTAATTATTATAATAATTACTAATTATTATAATAATTACTAATTATTATAATAATTACTAATTATTATAATAATTACTAATTATTATAATTATTATATTAATATAATTATTATTATTATAATTATTATAATTATTATAATAATTACTAATTATTATAATAAATACTAATTATTATAATTATTATAATAATTACATAATTACATAATTACATTAGTTAATTAATTTAATTAACTAGCACCTAGTAATAGTAATTGAGGCCCACAGTAATTGGTGTAAACTGTTGTGGTGTCCCCGCCTCTTTTTATGTCTCGTGTATATGAATTGTTGTGCTTGTATTGTGTACGTTTTTTGTCAAGGCGAAGCTAAATAAACAAATAAATAAAAAAAAAATGTTTCTCTTGGGCCTATGACCTTTTCTTGATCTCGAAATTCTACCAATAAATTAAAAACTTTGCCCACTACTTGTTGAGCAGTTTTTCTCATCAGTATTAAGTACACGTTACCATGTATATTCTGCGCATGTTCACTGGGCTGGTTGTTACGAAGGCCAAATTGGTTATTCCTATCTATAGTGATTTCTTCAACCGTTGTAAAAAATGCTTGAAAAGCAAAAACACTATCGATATCTATCGAACTCACAATTAATCAAACGAAACTTTAGTTTATAAAATAATACGAAACCTTTATCTATGTGGACGTTATACCAATTAACGGACAATTTTAGAAAACTTGAAAAAATCACTATCGGGTTGATAGCGCTCTGTCCACCCTTCGTACAATGTATTGCTATGGAAAAATACATCTAAATATCTAATACCTTTCGCAAGGTAACATGCCAAAAATTGGATTCCCTTTTTTTTATTATATCCTGTGTATAGATTATTGCTATCTTTATTTTTTCCAGCGACTAGTTGGCTCTCAGCAGTGAGTGTGTGTCCGACCAGATTAATCACCCCCAGTGCTATTGGTCGTGTCCATTCGCCTGGATTCTCTGGTAACTATGGCGCCAATCAGAACTGTCTCCTTATCATGAATGTGCCTTCAAATAAGGCAGTCTCAATTTCCTTCGACTTTTACGATATTGAGTGTAAGTGCACAACAGTAACAATATATAACAATTAGCCTTTCTCACGAACGCCAAATTCGCCATTTTTAGGGTTCTTTTTTGAAAGCGACGTGAAAAATCTAAACGATGTGAAAACATTTTTTCAAATATTTAACTGTAAATTAACTTATATAATTATTATACCCATAATTATAGTTATACTAGATACATGCATGCAGAAACCCTCGCCTTACTGACAAAACCATTATGTTTTCTGAACATGAAGAATTGAAAGTAGTTGTCATGGTAACACGATAATTTTAAGAATAGTTTTAAAATTGAAAAATCCCCCAAAAATATCACTTTTACTGACAAAATGATCAATTTCCCAAACATATATGCTAGTTATGTTATTATACGTAATATACGCCTCAATTTAATGTAAAATTCCACCACAAACGCTTCGCAAAACGTTTTAAAATGTTCTTAAAATTAAACGGCCTTTTATCGAATTATCGGTAAACATTGAGTTTGAAATAAACTGATTTCAAATTCTCGCATGAAAATAACTTTGCTTTCCTCTTTATTTAATTATTTTAGTATGTAAAAGAATAAAACTACACTGGATTTATATGCTGTCTTTTTTCACATGTATACGCAACGATCGTATCAGTTATAAATATATCAATTATAAAACAAACAATACATCAATATTTAAAAAAAATTACCTGCATTTAACCTCGACGACTTTGCTCCGTTCTTTTAGACGTTTTTTTGCTCTCAGAAAGGTTTTAAAATTTACAAAATCTTGCAAAAATACAACTTGCAAGAAATGTTTGTTATTTCACTGTCGTCAATATAGCATTATAATGCAAGTTTCAAATTTGACCAGTCACTGTTCGCTATTCACGACAGTCCGCTACATATTTTGAAATCAGTGAGGATGACCAGTTGACCACCCATGAACGGTGAGCCACGCGCCCACGATATTTGATGAAATTTCGACTTCGCTAGTGCGTTCCTTTCCCCGGGTGTAAATAGCCTGGCGGAATTAGTACCCTCGCGCCGGGCTTACGCCCGGAACGAAGCTCCGCGCCGTTGGCTCGAGGACAAATTCCTTATTCACTGCGTACAGTCTCATATTTGGAAAAAGCAGTACCGCAAAAATGGCGGCGTGAGAAAGGCTAATTACAATGAACTCTAAAAACACTCTGGTTAAAATTTTTGCTGTCAACCCAGAAATAACCCTATTTAGATTAATTTAATATTCCTGGCTAAATTTGCTGGTTATCTTACAGTCAAAATACAAGAACCTTCCCACTCCCCCTTTCGTAATCTGTTGTCATTTTCTTCAAATTGTTCTGTTTTTCTGTAGCGGTTAATACTAAATTATGAGCAAATATGGCTACAATTTATATGATAATTTGTGGCAAAAGGTCCATTTTTCGTTAGGGTCACTGCATTTTAACACATAAAAAGAATTTTGAATTTTATTACGGTATTTGTCTATGAATCGGTAACTTTAATTAAAGCTTCCGAGGCGAAACCAGGATTATTCATATTAAGTTTTTGGACGCTGTCTGGTTTAAAATATTTATCAATTCTACAAGCTTTCGACTGCCAGACTGCGGTCTTCAACGGGTGTTTAACAATGAGATAGAATTACAAATAGTTTAGAATCTATGATGTTTCCGCCTACATATATGATTAATGACTAAGGTATTAATAGACTTATAATATTACTTAAGGTGGCTCCCTAGGGTTTTATTTGCTGGGGTTACGTTCTTTGTATACATGCAAATTAAAACTCGTTTGACTTCAAAATACGAACGAACGTTGTGTTTTATATGGAACTCGTTTTTGAAACAAAAGTGTGAGCTTTGCTTTAGTTGAAAGCATAAAAATAGTTCTAAAAGGCATAACGTTTCAAAAGAAGTAATATAAATTTGTTTTTTTTTCAAGCGGTATTCTGGAAGTTTTTGACCACCGTACCCGAGGTTCGCATCGCGAACATTGGGATATGATATAAAGTTTCCTCAAGTATTTGCAATGTTTTCTCCACAATCTAGCAGCACTTATGACAATAAAGCCGGATGACTTAAATAATGAGCCCTCTAAGCGTGAAATGAGCAGTGCCGAAACTTCACAAACATGCTACCATAAAAACTGAAATTTGAACGAGCATTTTGCGAAAACATCCAGCGATAGTACTATAAACTCGCACGGGACGAATTTTGACAAACATTTTCAAATTAATACGAAGAAATCATAACCAGTAATTACATAAATATCTTTGCCTATTTTACATGTAATAATCCACCCTTAGTTGACCATTAACCCACAAAGTTAAAAACAGTATATCAAACATAATTTATATTTTGTAAAATCATGCCTTGTTGTTTACAAAATGCATGTACACGTCAGATGTGATAATTGTTCACCTCACATCATTGTAAAAAATGCCAGAATTAAACCAAAATTTCTCCCTTTTCCTTAACTTCGGTGAAATAAGTGCAATATCCTTTTTTCTTAAAATTATATCGAATGGAAAATTTTTTTAATATTGATTTTTGACGTTTTTTCAATTTTCTGAGAAACGTATCGATATAATTTTTTAAAATTGAAGAAAAAAAATCATACCAGTATCATCTTTTATGCAAAGTTTTAAAAAAATTTACCGAAAGGAATTTTTAAAATGGCCTGAAAAAGACAAATTTTGAGCTTTATTCTAGGCATACTGGTGCTATGGCAACAGACATTCAACACAAAAGTAGGAAATTGCAATGTTCAGGAGTGCATTGTCAATGTGTCCAATAAATTTCGTCCTCATGTCATGTAAAGTGAAGAAACAGGAGTCTCCTGAATACTCAGTGTAGTATAATTCAAAAACCCTAGGGAGCCACCTTAAAGTCTCTTCAATATAAACCGGCATTGTTTTGGAAAATGTTAAAGTTATTGACAGCATTTTTTTAATTGCCGTGTCCTCGGATTCCAATGTGGATCTCCGCCGATGCTCGCCTTTGTCAATTACATTGCCATTTTCAAAGTCTAGTCGATGAAGTCTATTTTGCTTACAGCTGCTACCCGATGCCAGAAGGACAAGTTGGAGGTTGAGGACAACAGTTTCTATACCTCCGTATGTGGTGAATCATCTGCTGGCAGGCTGGCAACATACAATGATGGTAATGTTTCATTTCACTTTATAACTGACAGGAGTGGGTCCGGAAGCGGATTTACATTGACCTACAAACTCATTGACAAACCAGGTAAGTACGATCAATGACAAAATAGGCAGCATTAAATGTTGTAGAAACTATATTTCTTCCAGTTATAGTCGGGCTTCCACTGATACAAGTGTTTCTACACTAAAGGAATCGCCCTGTTTAAATAATATTATTATTTATTATAAGTAATAGCATGACATGAGTGAAATTAGAAAGGCGAGGGAGGTTTGTCGGATTCCCGGGGGGGGGGGACGCTGTCCGTGTTTCCATGATCACCTTGGGTTCTATTGCTCCGAGCGGGTATTGAAATCTCTAAATTCTCTCTGAGCGTGCAATTTTCTAATTCGCCCGCTGGAGCGGTCGATTTAGTAAATTACCCGCATTTGTATGCATGGCTGAACATCCAAACAATACCTTCATACACAACAATAAAGAGATCCTTTATGTGCTGTTAATTGTTGCATACTTGTTTGGATTCTCATTTATACGAGTTTAATTAAACAATAGAAAATAATTACAGTATCTCGGTGATCATACTATTCAATTCAAACACTCATTAATAATTCAGAAGCTTATTAACAAATCATGTCAACCATAATATATCACGTGCAGTAGCTTTAAACCTGATAAAACACTTCTAATTAGTATTCTTTATATAAAGAATAATAATAAGGCAGTATATATCTATTGTAGTCGTGTCCTCATTAGTATATCAGCCCCCTCCCTTGCCAATGCAACTAAAAATGGTAGGCCTGCTCCCCAAATGCAGCTCCCCTTGGAAGATGTTCTGTAAAGCTGGACAATTTTACTTGTTAACCCATTGAGTCGCGTTGCGCCCTACTTTATTATTTTACTCTGTCTAATATCAGACGATCCAGTTAACCCATTGAGTTGCATTGTGCCCTGATGTACCCTACTTTATTATTTTTCTCTGTCTAACGCCAGACGATTTTACTCGTCAAGGGGAGAGCACACTTTAACAGGGAAAGGATTAATTGGGAATACTTTCTCTTTTAATGGGAAACTCTTTATCAATAAAAGGAACAATCCAATTATTCATAGTATTTAACTTTTCATATAAAGCAAAGACTGTAAGAGGAAACATGGATCATTGGCTACTTTTTTTATTTAGTACTAATTTTCATGACAGCATGTGGGGTCAACTACAAAGGGAAAAGTTATTGCTTATTTTGGAATAACAAATTTAGAATATAGCAATATTCATTGACATTGAACACATATTTATTTAGTTTTCGAATAATTTAAGTTGTTAAATGTATATAAATGTGAAATAAAATAAACAACACTTATTAATTTAAAATAAACTTTGTATTTTTAAACCCCAATTATACTGTAGTATTTACATTTCACTGTGGTATTTACACTGTCAGTAGTAATTACACTGTAGTATTTACATTACAAGACCTTAACCAACATCATTCCTTGGAGTTTCTCATGACAAGACGTCTCAACCAAGATCCTCTGGAGAATTTCTTTGACCTCATTAGGCAGCAGGGGGAAAATTGTGACAACCCATTAGTCCCATCAGTTCACCAGAGCATTTTTCAAATTATTTGTACATAATATTTTGACACCGCTTTCAATTGGCAACTGTGCTGAAGATTCTGATGCATATTTGATTGCATTTCACCCTAGCCATGTTTGATTTATCTGTGGGAAATGATCAGACAAGCCCACCACTAATCCAAGCAGTCGAAGTCTCGAAGATACTGACTACAAAACAAATGAAATTGAACAAAACTTAGTCTGCATGAATGCATTAACTTATTAATATGTGTCAGGCTATTTATTAAGGGAGCGCCTCATCCAACATAGCTTTCCAGTATGCCATCATAATTTTGTGACAAAGGATGTCAATGACAGTGGTCTCTGCTATTCCTGTTCCAGACCTCTGACCTTTGAAGGCATAAGCAGTGCAGGCGGATTAACAATCCCTACGTCCTCTCTAGAACGTCACAGATTTATGCTTCTTTTGAAAAAAAATATGAGAGTATGCATGATAAAAATCATCCTATTTTGTTCCCCATGTTTTGTTTAATGATTCTAGTTACAGGTTTTTCATTGACAAGGTTGTTTTTCTTGTATTTCGTAAAATTTTGAACGTGTTAATGTTTGACATATACTTTCGGTCGCCATAACAAATAACTTTCGGTCGCCAACAACAAAACTGCAAGCATTGTTAATAACCACTTCAATACCGCTAGTATTCTTCACCAAAACAAACATTTTAGAACAAACTGAACTGAAGTTATATTAACAACTGTTTAAAATCAGGAAAACTTGGGAAGATAGAAGAATAGAAGCACTTAAAGCAGTAAAAACTCAATCAATTTTAGTTGCTCTGTCACAACAGTGCGAAAAAGTAGGACAAGTAAAAAAACGCTTTCCAGCGTGAAAAACTATCGTAAACAGTATTAAATTTTACCAATATAAGCACTGATACCATATTTATACTAAACAGTTGACAACATTGATTGAATAGGCTACAAACTAAAGCATTTAGCTCGTAAACAATACCTGCAGCTATTGTATTTATTCCAAATGATGCAACAAAGTTCACTTTTCAAAATACCGAAATATACGTCTTTTTCTAAAAAAAACTTATTGAATGTTCATACTAATTCATTAGGAAACACCTGGCCAGTATTATATAGCCTTTTCTTGCACATAATTTGACAACTGATTGAAAACAATACAGGAATGAGCAGGTAGCAAGAAAACAAAAATTTGCTGCGAGAAAGACAAACAAGCCGTCCCAGATTAAAACCCGGAAGTGAACGCGAGGTGCATACGTCATTTTCACGTCGTCTTTGAGGTCTCGTCGTCTTTTCTAAATCTGTCTATTGATGAACTTTAGACTTGCCAAATGCTTTGCTTTCCCCGGGTGTAAATAGCCGTGGGAGAATTCCCCCGGTCTTACGGCTGGCTCCAGGGAATTATATCGGAGTTCTGAATATATATAGGCGGCTTATCTGTTCTGTGAAAATTGCAAAGAGTGCTGAAGCATCGTCCTCCAATTTAAATTATTTCATTAATAGGAATGGGAATATTTCATTGACCACAATGTTGGTAAATTTGTCCACTTTGCCTTTTAGGCAGCGATCAAGACTCTTGATATTACAAGCTTAGTCTTATTGGGTTTGTTATAGTCGGGCTTAGACCCCCACTTTTTCTTCTGGGGGGGGGAGAGATTGTAGCTCCACTAGTTCCCTGTTCTTCCGCCCCTTCTAGACATCCTATGAAAAATGTGCAAGTCCAGTTTACATATAGAGGTGTGAATTCGTGTATATATATATATATATATATAAAAAGGACTATTGTATCTTTGCACGTAAATTATTGCAAATAGAATTAGAAAATCTTCAGTGTTTTCAACATCTGGCATCTTCGAACAGGATCGTGAGTTTATTAGAGAGATAGTTGTAAGTTTTTACCGTGGCTTGAAATTTCCGGATGGAGGTAGCTTTTCATCTATATTTATATTCACGACTCGTTCCCAAGCCTCACGATAAAAAGAAGAGGCGAAAAACCAAGGAAAAATCCCAAGGAAAACACGGCAAAATCACTGACGACGTGATTCGTGAAACAGGTGGGAAAATTGACTGAGCATGCGCGAAAACTGCTCGGGTTTTAGCGGCAGAAGAAGATATGCGTGCTTCCACTTGGTTGATTTAAAAAACATAAACTACATGAACGAAGCTTTCGAAAGACAATTTTGTAGCGGCTGTTTAGGCCCACAAATCACCACAAAAATTGGATTCACTGACAAAAAATGTTGCAGTACTACTTTAATTTCCTCTATTGCCACATATTTTACAATGTAAACTATTAATAACGATTATTTCAGTGCAAAACCAAACAGAGCAAAAATTTTTCCTTTTACTATGTCGTCCGATAGCTTCAATACTTCTTCATTTTTTACAAAGCCAAGAAATTTAATACCGACTTAAAAATGCTTTGAAATTTAATGTAAAACAGCGATATTTCATTGGCACAACTTAGAATTTTAAACGAGCGAAAATTGTGTTTAAAAACAATACAAAGTTTACGCTTCGAAATGACGGTCATAGAAAAATCTGATTGCTATGTGTATCTGTCTTTTAAATACTTTGAAAACCTAAAAATAATATTTTAAAACTATTATGGCACAATATATGGCAAAATGATTATTCCGATGCTCATTTTCTGAGTTGCCTTTTTCGTATAAATTACACTTGCACATGAAATTTGCCAAAATTCAGTACTTTCTTCATTTCTTAGGCGAGTTTACATTCTCTTAGCAAAAACATTTCATTGGCACAACCTGTATATATGAGAAAATTAAGGTGAAAAACAAGCAATTTTAGCAAAATACCTCACATACTGAATTCTGAAATTTGACGATGATCGTTGGCCACAGTATCACTCAAAAACCAAATATTTATACTTTGTCCTGGACAACAAACGCATGTACTGCAAATTTCAAGTAATATTCCATCAATATTAAGTTCCTGTTCGAGGTTATTTACCATCAAAAACACACTTTTTGCAAGAAACGTCATTTTCGGCCATGTTTCAGCGAAGAATTCTAGACTTCTAATTTCCCGACAGGTAATTGTGGTCTTGATTAACGTTTATTAAAGTTTACGTCTGCTAGCTTTCTTTTACTTTTCTTCTGCTGCAGAACGAGAAACAGGGTAGCAAAATCT
>CACRXK020014148.1:0-13339 GCA_902702795.2 Paramuricea clavata
AAGAATTCCAAGCTCAAAACACTCTACCCCTGAAGAATTCCAAACTCAAAACACTTTACCCCTGAAGAATTCCAAACTCAGAAAAATTTCGATCTCAAACCTCTTTACCCCTGAAGAATTCCAAGCTCAAAACACTCTACCCCTGAAGAATTCCAAACTCAAAACACCCTACCCCTGAAGAATTCCAAGCTCAAAACACTGTACCCCTGAAGAATTCCAAGCTCAAAACACTTTACCCCTGAAGAATTCCAAACTCTGAAAAATTTCGATCTCAAACCTCTTTACCCCTGAAGAATTCCAAGCTCGAATCCTCTACCCCTGAAGAATTCCAAACTCAAAACACTTTACCCCTGAAGAATTCCAAGCTCAAAATCCTTTACCCCTGAAGAATTCCAAACTCAAAACACTGTACCCCTGAAGAATTCCAAGCTCAAAACACTGTACCCCTGAAGAATTCCAAACTCAAAACACTGTACCCCTGAAGAATTCCAAACTCAAATTCCTTTACCCCTGAAGAATTCCAAGCTCAAAACACTGTACCCCTGAAGAATTCCAAACTCAAAATCCTTTACCCCTGAAGAATTCCAAACTCAAAACACCCTACCCCTGAAGAATTCCAAGCTCAAAACACTCTACCCATGAAGAATTCCAAACTCAAAACACCCTACCCCTGAAGAATTCCAAACTCAAAACACTCTACCCCTGAAGAATTCCAAACTCAAAACACCCTACCCCTGAAGAATTCCAAGCTCAAAACACCCTACCCCTGAAGAATTCCAAACTCAAAATCATTTACCCCTTAAGAATTCCAAACTCAAAACACTGTACCCCTGAAGAATTCCAAGCTCAAAACACTGTACCCCTGAAGAATTCCAAGCTCAAAACACTGTACCCCTGAAGAATTCCAAGCTCAAAACACTGTACCCCTGAAGAATTCCAAACTCAAAACACTGTACCCCTGAAGAATTCCAAGCTCAAAACACTGTACCCCTGAAGAATTCCAAGCTCAAAACAATCTACCCTGAAGAATTCCAAGCTCAAAACACTTTACCCCTGAAGAATTCCAAGCTAAAAACACTGTACCCCTGAAGAATTCCAAACTCAAAATCCTTTACCACTGAAGAATTCCAAGCTCAAAACAATCTACCCCTGAAGAATTCCAAACTCAAAACACCCTACCCCTGAAGAATTCCAAGCTCAAAACACCCTACCCCTGAAGAATTCCAGGTATCCTCGACAGGGGGGGTACGGATATTAAATGGAATAGCCCAATTAGTGGAATCCCACCAGGAAAATGAGCATCCAATAGTGTAACAAATTGGAGTATATTTCCATGAAACCAACCACCGATGTAGGTTGCATAGTTAAGTAACTTATTAAGTACCTGCCAAATTATTTCTAAGAATCGTAAAGTAATGTTGTAAATACAAGTCATGAGGTAATCAAGTAGCAAACTTGAATTATCGATAAGGGTTATCACCACATCGCAAAACTTGACATGAACTTGGTTACCTAAATTTTGAACAACATTACGCACTTTGGTTCTAGAACAATAAGTATAACAGTACAAAAATTGATAATAAATGCCATTAAATACATCTTCGAACATCTCAAATGAAAGCGAGTTAAGCAACACTTGTAGTGAGTCCACGACTTTCATTAAAGCGAAAGCAACCCCTAAGTAAACTGGTCCCATTATTATTATTCGTAGTAATAAGGGTATTTGTAGCTGCAAATGTTGCTGTTGTTGCCCTCGACCTCGCCGATTTGCCATCTTCGTCAATTATTTTGAATATATGCACTTATCTCAAAACCAGGACTGGATAAAGTTTCTTGGAATTTACTGAAATATATTCGAGTCAGTTAAATTATTAGTACTCGCTACTCGAAAGCGAGAGTCATTGTTCATTGTTTCGCCGGGTTTTTTTCGCGCAAGACTTATTCTCCCACGTGGCCTCTCTTAATTCTGACCAATCGAAACAAATCGTGAACACATGTGATCAGTTATTTGTGATTATCTTTATTGGCGTTCAATGGCTCATTCGACTTCCTGCTCTTCGTGCTAACTTTGTTTACTCTATCTATGAATATGGCTCTGAGCACTCTGAGGACTGTACTCAGTACTATAATAGTGCATTTTAATATGCGTACTCGATCAAGTATTTGTGAATGTATACGCTTTCTAAGCGTACTCGATCAAAAGTGACGTATTCGGCGCGTATTCGGTGTACTCGATCAAAACTATAAAACGACTGTAGTATAAACGCATAATAGTTGATATTTTGTGTGCTCGATCTAGTTTATATATACTAGTCTACATGCGGCAGCCGGGGCAGTATTTTCAAAATACTACGCGCCCGGTGTCACAGCGGATTTGGACCCCCCAGTAGATTTGGACCCCCCGGTCCAAATCTCCTAGTAGATATGGACCCCCCGGTCCAAATCTCCTAGCAGATATGGACCCCCTTTAGCGGATATGGACCCCCTTTTTTAAACAATTTTCTACACTAAGAACAACCCCAATAACGGTGAATATGTTAAATTCAATTAGTTTTCCGATACCCGTAGCTACTTATCAACCACACATAGTCATTTATTGTGAATAGAAAACTTTTTATTGCCAGTGAGATCCAAATTCAAAAATATTAAACTACAAGTAAAGTAGAAAGGTCCAAATGCATGGAAAGCGTGTATACAACTATAAAAGGATAAATAAACACACTAAAAACTCATGTATATACGCAATATTACGTTTATATGAGCAAAATAGCTAAAAAGGCTTCCATTTAGATGAGTCGCCATCACTTCAACTATTGTTTAAAAAATTTCATGGAATCGCGTTGCTCTAATATTCTATTTCTATAGCTTTTCTTAAAACCATTAGTGGATAGTTGCAGGCTTCCATTCAGATGAGTCGCCAACTTATTGTTTAAAAACATTCATGAAAATCGTGTTTCGTGTCGATCCAAATGCTGTATGCAATTTCTACGATTGTATTCTATTTTTCTATTTTACGTTTTGTGGCCTTTATCACAAATATTTAAAGTGACTAAATACTTCAGATTGATCGCTATTATGAATTTGGTTTATATTATTGTGTTCACATTACATATATTTAACTTTTGAAGGTGGTCCAAATCCGCCAACGGGGGTCCATATTTACTAGTAGATTTGGACCCCCGGGGGTCCATATCCACTAGTAGATTTGGGCCGGTCCAAATCTACTAGTGGATATGGACCGGGGGTCCAAATCTACGGGGGTCCAAATCAACTGGGACACCGGCAGTCAGGAAATTTAGTCCTAAAGTGTTAAATATTCTCTTTAAAAAAATAAACCTACCGCACAAAACCCTAAATCCTAATCGGCTAATCCTAAGACCTATATATGAACCTTAAATTCAGACTCAAAAGAAATTGAAAAAAAATATTTAAAATTTGAAAATAAAACAGTATTACGCTTTGAAAGCGGCGCCTTAAAACCACCACGCCACAAGGTAGCTCGCTAAATTAACTCCTAAATAATGCACTTTAACAACGAGTAGGATGTAAAATGTATGAAGTAAATCTTGATGTGAATACGATATTTTACAAATGCAAACTCTGCGCTTCTAAAAGCTCCAGCAAAAACACTCCTTTACAGTAGCTCGAGTAAACGCTTAGCAAGCGTCTTGTGACTCGCTGGGGGCACTGTGCCCTAGCTGGGGCACTGTGCCCTAGCGAGTATAGGTTTCGGTACGCATTTGTGGTGAATTGGCAATGTCCAGTAGTGGCAGCCTAGACTCATGATCAGGCCTTTACTCGGCTGGCTTTGCCAGTTTTGGTCAATTTTGGGGCTAGCATTTGGTAAGTATCGGCATGGTATTTGCCTGTATTATAGCTATAATTAGCTTACAGTAATGTTTATTTCCCAAACCAGATTGACATATTTTTACAAATGGCCAATCACATGCGAGATTCAAATTCTGAACCTATTCAAGTGTGGAAGTGGGATTTGCAACCGATATGACCACAGGCTTTTCCTTCTCGCCTCTCGTTTCTTTTGCCTCGCAAAGAGCCAGAATATTTTTATTGTTATAAATACAAGAGATGACAGGAAACACCAGGTATCTTACTGCTATTTGCAAGCTTCCATTAGGCGTGCGATTTTTTTCATGTTTGTTTACGTTTCAAACGTTCAGGTTTTTGACCGAAAACGTTACAGTAACGTTTTGAGCAAGCCAATCAACGTTTGCCACGATATTAGCAAAGTTTCATTGAACACACCGCCAAACGTTGATTGGCTTGCTCAAAACGTTAACGTTTTCCGGTCAAAAACCTGAACGTTCGAAACGTAAACAAACATGAAAAAAATCGCACGCCTAATGGAAGTTTGCAAATAGCAGTATTTTTATCTGAAAAAAGACTTAGGCACAGATAAGAATTTCTTAATTATACAGGGTGTATAAAAAAGAAACTGAACAGATTTGAAATTGCTCTCAATTTCGCAAAACAGCTATTAGTACCCAGTTTTTTATGTATATAGCTTCTTTGGGTACTTAAAATATAGAATGAAAAAAATTTCTCGAACTCAATTTTGTGAACCAGGTGTCTTTTGACTCTTTTCCAACAAACTAAAAATGGCTTGCGCACGAAATTTAAAAGCTTTAATCATATTTTGAGTTAATAGGGCCAAAAAAAAAAATGTGGGTTTCCGGTTTCTTCTTATAAAAACTTAGGTAGGGTAGGTCGGTTTTAACTTTTTTTTTTAAACTTTTTTTTAAATTTTTCTAACAACCGGACGCCATTTTGTTTAGTCAGTGCTTCCACATCCAAAGATAAATTTCCCTAATATTGCCTCAAATTTGAATCATCCACAAACTTTTTCCTCTAAGTGGAAACACTTACAAGCATGATCCAATAAAAAAGTTTAGGGTCGGGATTTCGACGTCCAAAAGCTAGGTAGGGTCGGGAAACCGGAAACCCACATATTTTTTTTTGGCCTAGATAGAAAATTGGTTGGGTTTTTAATTACTGTACAAAATTTCAGACAATTTGCTGTAGTTTAAGCCCCTTTAACTATTCACGCAAACTTTCATATTTTCCTAAAAATCAGCTATTTGCATGCTTAATTAATGCCTTTGCCTAATTTGCGTATGTCAGCAATATGCAATTAAGCATGCGAAAGGCTGATTTTTTAGGAAAAAATGAATAGATAAAGGGCTTAAACTAAAGCAAATTGTCTGAAATTTTGTACAGGAATTAAAAACCCAACAAATTTTCCATCTATTAACTCAAAATATGTTTAAAGCTTTTAAATTTCGTGCGCAAGCCATTTTTAGTTTGTTGGAAAAGATACCCCCCCCCCGTTCACAAAATTTGAGTTCGAGAAATTTTTTTCATTCTACATTATAAGTACCCAAAGAAGCTATATACATAAAAAGCTGGATACTAATAGCTGTTTTGCGAAATTGAGAGCTATTTCAAATCTGTTCAGTGTTTTTTTATACACCCTGAATGTATCAGTCAATTCCATCAGTGCCCATCGCCGCCCCCCCCCCCCGGAATTAGCCATTTCTGGAAAGAAAATGTTCTCAAAACGTTCCTCGATTTTTCGACTCTAAATGGATTTCTTTCGAATTTAATCGATATCCCCGGCAAGTATGATAACATGCAACTCTCAAAACAATGATGCTTTAATTAATAAAAAAGCTTAAATTCGATTAAAAATGTGCGAAGGAACGACAAAATTCGCTCAAAATAAGTCCGAGGCATGTAGGTAGTGTGCAGTAAACAGGAAGTCGAACCAACTCGAACCTGATTGGACAACGAATTGACAAACATATTCAAATGTTTTCTCCTACACACTGAATTTTGTCGTTCCTTCGCGTATTTTGAAGCGAATTTAAGCTCTTTGATTAAAGCATCGTTCTTTTCAGTTTTCAGAGTTTACGGTCTGACCTATTTTGGGCCGCTGTCGCCTTCCTTCTATTTTTAATAGTAACCCCCAAGAGCCGGCGCGCACGGCCCAATGCTATGCGGGCTAAAATATAAACAACTATTAACCTGGGGTTCTGTGTTGTGACTCGCAATATAGCCGACCTGAAATATATAATATGACAGGTTAACATATTAAACGCCAGAAAATCAAGGGCAACACTAGCCCTATTTTTATTTGAAGAGTGTTGGTGTAAGTGAAATTTTGCCAAGTCGTTTTGTAACTTTGCAGACTCGTTAACCAAGTAAACATGCATGCGTAAAATTCAAATAGAACACCAACAACAACCAAATTTTATATAATGAATTTATATTGCCTGGATGGGTGCTTTGCATACACATGCTGTCATGCTGCTTTACTAATCCATATTGTAACTTAACTAGTCCTAATAGTATTAACTGATTATAATAATATATAACTGTATAACTACGGTTGAATTCAAATATTTTATTTTGGCTACTTGCTATCCAAATTCACGTTTTTTGCTGACTGGGAAAACAACTTGCCGACTGACTACTCCCCCTCTAACGCAGCGCCTGCCAGAAAAGCAAGCCCCCTAACGCAGCGCCTGCCAGATAGAAACAAGTGTATAGCGATTTTGTACGTACATGTATGAGCAATATTTTCAATAATGGATCATTTAAAGCAAACGAACTAGGTATTTCAACTAATGACATCCCAACTTGAGTATTAAAAAGTACAGAACGCAATATCAGTACTTGAACAATATGTACTATAAATTAAATTTAAAGTACTGTTCTAATTATAATATCAACCACCATGACTGAGAAAAATTCTTATCTGTGTCAAAATCTTTTTTCGGATAAAAATAAGATACCTGGTGTTAGTCCTGTCATCTCTTGTATTTATAACAATGAAAATATTTCGAAGAATAAAGAAGAAACAACGGTAGTGACAATAATATATTTCTTCCACTCAGGCGCTATATTCAATTTTGTGGCCGTGTCAGAAAAAGCCTGCTAACTATAGGTGCTCCGACGGATACTGGTGGGATACCTTAGCAACAATCAGTGATAAAAGGTTTTTGGACGTGATATATCTATATCTGCGCATTTCCAAATACTGTTAGCATAGTAACACTATCCCTCCCTCCCCCACCCTAAACAATGTTGGGTCGCTGGCAAGTTGTTGTAAACGCGTACGCTCTTTTGCTATTTTGTCCAAAGGGTTTTGTCACTGATTGAAGCTTCAATTTTTCCAATCTCAAACCCTGAGGATTTGCCTGAACTTCTCCTGCAATGCCCGCTCTATTCTTTTATAATCTTCATGGTGCAAAAAGTATTTAATTTTTATCCATATCTAGCATAATTGTCACATTTCTAAACTTTGCGTGTACTGTACCAATGCTCGCCAAATATTCGCCAATAGTTTTCCACTCCACAGACTTAGCGCAGTCGTTTAATATCCAATAAATCGTCGATCCAATACGGTTAGACATCACTTGCTCTGACAGTGCCATTACCACAGGGTTAAATATTACATCAAAAAACAAAGTGTCGCATAGATAACCCAGATTAGACTTTTGCGGCCTATGGCTGCAGAGGCTAGTATTCTGACAGTATGGGGAGCATGCGTGTTGGTAGTATAGGCCAACATCATAATTTTCGCCCAAACAGTCTGTATTTGTGGCGCACTTTTTGTTGTCGTTTTTGCTCACATTTTGAAAAACTTTTCGCACAGAGAAAACTTCATCTAGATCTGTAAGCTTGACTGAGGAGAATTTTTCAGTGTTAGTAAAGCCAATGTTTTCGTATAAAATATCGCACCACATAACTTCGCCGTATTGGAACGAGACCAAACTGGAAAGCATTTCTAGCGAACCTACAGGAACAAACAGAGCACGAAGTGCGTTATGAGCTTCGTTCCACCCAAATATCAGAAAACCTTGAATGGGTGCCCATAAAAAAACATGGCAGGATTTTGACGGGGGTGCAGGAAGGTGCGCATCTCTCCAGAGTTGATTTGCACCTCCACTTGAGCAAGGTTCAGGAGCGTAGCCAGCCCAAAACGAGAGCGAGGTACGATCAGCCCCCCCCCGTTATCCTTAGTTTTGAAACAATTACATAATTGGTCTTGAAGAAAAGTGGGGGGGGGGGGTACAGACCCACCGTTCCTCCTACGCCTCTGGAAAGGTTAAATGATAGATCAAAGTGAAAATATGTATTGCTGAATGCTGATGTTCTATGCTTTTCTGTAAAATTTAAACAGTTCGAAAATTTCATGTAATAAATTAGCAAGTAGCCTTTCTCACACCGCCATTTTTGGGGGTATTGCCCAAATCTGAGGTTGTATGCAGTGAATAAGAGATTTGTGAGTAAGTTAAATATTTGAAAAAAAAATGTTTTCATATCGCTTAGATTTTTCACGTCGTTTTCAAAAAGTACCCCAAAAATGGCGAATTTGGCCTTCGTGAGAAAGGCTAATTGAAACTATACCACTATATTTTTGCAAGCCAAACAACTTACCTAATATAAACTGTATTCTCTGTTGAAGCGATGGTACTTTATCCTGTCTTAATCTCTTAATAAATATATAGATGTATTCATGTAGCGTTTCAAACCATGTATAGTTGTTCCTCAATTCACCTAAAATGTCCTTAAAAAACGACTCAATTGGTTCGGCAAATTCAGGCAGCCCCCAGAAATCTGTGAAAGCTTTGGAGGTATCCACTAGATACGAACTAGAAATGTGTACTTTTTCAACTGCATAAAGTGCTCCACAATAACCATTTAAATTAACAGTTGATCTGGACTCGTTCATAGCTGCTAACATGAAAGTTTCTTGGGTTAAAAGTAAGCTTCCAAACCATATAGCTTCTGTCTGGCTGGTGTTGCCATTCTTATCCGAGTCTGCCATGATAATGAGCTTTTGTACCAGCCCTTTGCACTCTGAACAATTGTTTCCAAAATAGTTTGATACAATATCTCTGAAGAATGCAGTCGCATTGAATATTGCTAAGGGCTTCATGGCTAAATAATTTTTAACATGGTTGAACCATTGCATATTGACTTTAAGTATAGTGTTGTGATCATTGATTTTTACAGCAAAAACACTTTTGTTAAATGTAGTACTCGATATACATTCTTCAATTGTGAAATCATTTTCTATGCAAATTGAATGACAGAAGCTGTTGTTTAGTGGACTCTTCTTATATTCTTCACACTAAAATGAGCAATATGTTAATCAACCATTTTTTTCACTTTAAAAAGTGCAATTAAGACTCTCCCCTTCACAAGTAAAATCATCTCAATAGCAGATGACCCTCAAGTGCATTAATTGGGATGTAGCTTTTAACTGATTGGGCTCCAGTCAGATCAGGGGCGAAACTACTGGCAGTGGCGTAGCTGGCTGAGAAAAATCGTCCCGCCGAAGGCGGACCCCTCGCACCGCAGGTGCGACCTTCCTAGAGGGGTTCGGGGGCATGCCTCCCCGAGAAAATTTGAAATCTAGAACCTCGGAAATGGCATTTCCTGCGATTTCGAGGGTGGAAGGATGCCACTAAGCAAAGTTTCTATACACCTCTAACACAAGTATTTTCCCTTCGTAAAATACAAAAAATGCCATATGGCCGAGAGAAGATCTGTGTGAGCTCAGAGAAGTGCTGTGCTAGGCAAAAATATTGCCCTCTGCACTGAGTCTGCAGCACAACGAATAATTAATCACTGCATTTCGTATAATGTCTCAAGCACCGCGTATGATGTTGAAACCACAGCAAGTAGTTGCAGCAATGCGATAATGATAAAACCACTGCGTACAATGCTGAAGGTACTTCGTATAACGTTATACCGACCGCGTATAATTATTATGTCTCAAGCACCGCGTATAATGTTAAAATCACCTCGTACAATGTTGCGTGTAGCCCATATATGTCAAAATCATCGCGTATAATGCTCGAACTCGAAGCACGGCGTATACAGTAATGTAAAGAGCACCTCGTATAACGATAAAAGCACCACATATATAATGCTAAAAGCAACGAATGAAATGAAATTCCGCTGTGGCTTTCCATAAAGTTCGTCACGCTCGTTGAAGCCATTGTATACAAATCACAAAAGCAATATCAAATATGATATGAATAGTAATATGATGACCTACCACCGTCTCAGTTGTGAATACTCGCGCAGAAAGCTTCGTCAGCATGAATATTAACAACCTCCGCCTTCATAAAATAGCGGGACTTCGACATTAAAAACAACCGTTCTGGGCATGCGCTGCGCCAATTATCCAACCAGAAACCAGAATTTCTTGTATAAGATAGTATTGCATATCCCGCCACATGAAAATCAGCGGAACACGAGACATGCGATTCACGAATAGCGTGAGTAAGCAATAAATTGCGTGGAAATTAGCTAATTCTGCAGGGTATCAGTTACTCTTTAGACAACAAAGAGGTCAAAGAGCAGACAGCAATATTGCGTAAACTTTAAATAAATGACAAATGAAAGCACTGAAAATGACCATAATTAATATTTAAATTTTCAGAATAAGCAAAGCTGTGATTTTGGCTTCACTATAAAACATTTAATTACACATTTTTTTGGAAATTGTTAGTCCCGCCCGGCGGGACCGCTAGCTACGCCACTGACTACTGGGGGGGCGGGGGGTGACCTCCCCCCGTCTCTATCTAGTCAGGCATATCCATACAATTTCGTCTGGCAAATTTTGAAAATATTTAGTGCCTCGGATTGAAAAATAGCAGTTGTAGGAAAAATTTCGATAAATTTAGGAAAATATTACTGAACAATTTTATAAATTACTAAATTATTTAGAAAGTTAGTGAAAAATGCTATGTCCGGTATATTTTTTACATCCTTCTCCTCCCACTTGCTAACAATTTTGGGAAAAGAATTTATTAATTAGCAACTGAAATGTTTGTCCGTTGGGAACAACTTTGGTCACACCCTTTTGTTCGGGTAAACCAAGCTCACACCCAGCCGAAATACTGAAGTTTCGCCCCTGCCAGCGGTGTCCCTAAAGTTCTGAGTAAAATCATCTGGCGTTAGAAAGACGATTGTTAACTCTGAGAAAATTTAACTTACTAATATTATAATATGTTATTATAAATTGTTTTAAAGCTAAATGGCAATATTATAATCCTGTTAATCAGAATGTATGATTCTGCATGGGGCAGCCATAAGCATGTACTGTATGCAACTAAAATGGCCTTGAATGCATTGACATTTGGGTATTTATTTCAGCATAAAGGTACAGTATTACATACTGCCCCTGGTGAAAAAATACTGTGGTACGGTGGCTACGGCCCTCAGGGTGGATCCATGTTCACACAATCAATGTGTGAAGATGGAAGTGGGGGTTAGGTCAGGGTAACTGGCAATTTCATAGCAGACTTTTTATCAGCCCTCATTTTATGGGGTGATTTTCCAGGGCCCGGGCTATACATCTCCAGGAGAATATCAGTGCTAACCCCCACTTGGTAAATACCAGTGAAGGGGTGCACCCCCTCAACTAATTCTATACAATCCATCTGCCAGGTCCACACTGGCATAGCACCCTCTTTCCCACCCCCTTCCAGACAGCCACTCCACCCCTGGTAATAAAATCATAATTTGCCTTGCAAAAATGTAAACTGCAAAATCACAATGAAATGAAAACTCTTATCAAACGACGCCCTCTCTTCTCCCGCCCGCACTAAACGCAGGCTAGCCACATGAATAACATCACAATTCTTCTTAAAATTGCTCGTATTAAACTTTGCTTGTAAATATACTTTTACTAATTGTTTAATTGTAATTCACATTGTAAATTAGGTGATACTATTTAATGTGAAATTCTAATAAGATTGAAGATAAAGATTAAACCTGAAACATAACACAATTTAATTATGGTCTGAGCACTGTACTTTAATAAACATCAATAAAACTATTTATTATAATAAAACATACCGTTTTGTAAATTAAGGAAGTCGAACATTTTGTGTAATTGTTGTACCATATTTGACAGATCCATGCAACTACCGCCACAGAAATAAACAATATATATAACTTCATATCTGAGTTTACATGTAATACAGCCAATTGCAGTTGAGCTTGCAGCTTGCATTTTAAACGCGTTGTTGCATCGTTGAAAAGTATGCGTTCATTCCTTGGAAACACGCCGTTGCTAGGGGCGTAACGTGAACTTTTGGCGCGCGTTGTAACGACGTAAACATGTTTGTCTATTCTTGGCGTTGACGAATTAAATTAGATTTTGTCATATTAAATTAGATTTTGTCACAAAACCGACCAGGGAGTTTTAATTTGACTACAGGCATTCTAAAAATACCTTACTGTTCCGTCGCAGGCTTAAGCGGCATTTTTACAATATATTTAACTCGTTATACGTTTGTTTGCACGCCGTTACAGTGCGTCTACTGTAAGTGGGGCCACTTAGAGAACACTAACCAATCGCATTGCAGAACAGAAAGAAAAATCTAATCAAACTAAAGCTCGTCCAATCAAAAGAAAGATTCAGGAAGCCATTAACTGCAATGTTTACTTTTACATGTCTATTTTTACCGTTTGACATTCGTTTATTTGTTCGAATTGTTTTTGCCCTAATGCTGATTGGCTAATGCGCCGTTTGTTGATTTTTTCACTTTCTGTTCTGCAATGTGATTGGTTAGTGTTCTCTAAGTGGCCCCACTTACAGTAGACGCACTGTAAGAAGTTCAACAATGCCCGCCAAAAGTTCACGTTACGCCCCTAGCAACGGCGTGTTTCTAAGGAATGAACGCATACTTTTCAACGATATAACAACGCGTTTAAAATGCAAGCTGCAAGCTCAACTGCAATTGGCTGTATTGATTAGAATTTTAAATGATGCTATCACTATACCAACGTAACTACAACGGCCGGAAATAAAATCATTCAAATAAACCAATAGGCAATTCCAGCTTTTAGTTTATGCGTGCAGGGGATGATGGGAAGTAAGGTATCATATTGCTGATTATGCTGAAAAATTTCAATAAAAACTGCCGAAACAACCGAAATATTTCAATATTTACAAGTATAAGCTATCACTCCGTGTTTACACGGCCGCCATTTTTATTTTCTCAGCATAATCCAGTGCCAGTGCTTCCATTTTCAAAATAAAAATTTCCCATTTTTGACATCAAAATTTCTCTAAATTCCTCAGATTGTATACATAATTTCCTTGAAATTTCCTTGAAATTTCATTAAGCAGTTTGCAGTGATTTTGTACCAATACAAAGGATATAGTTAATTTTAAGGGCACAAAATAGCACATTTAAGTGATTCAACACATATGTGGGCTAGGTAAAAACACAGTCTATTATACTGTTTAATATTTGTTATGATTTTACAACATATACGATTCCCCTGATAT
>CACRXK020014149.1:0-13338 GCA_902702795.2 Paramuricea clavata
TCTTCCACGCGGACGGAAAGCTTCGATTCGCGATACAGGTGTTAATGATATCGGTTAATGGAGAACCCAAATATTCGGCCACAATTTTGATCATTTTTGCTGGAATGTGATCTGGTCCTGTGGAACAGTCTCCTCGTAGACAACGTATTTCATTTACAACTTCGCCCAGTGTGACAGGATTTATATGGAAGCCGTTGTCGTAGTCTGGGGGAAGCGAATCGATCATGTTTCTTATAGTGTCGTAACTGTTGTTATCATTGACGTCAGTGCCGATTGTACGTTCTGCCGTTGAAGTAAAATGAGAATTGAGTTTGTCAGGGTGAAAGGTGATCCTGCGCGGCTCTGGGTGCAAGATGCGATGTATTACTTTCCATACTTCCTTGGGTTTCTTAGAAGAAAGCATTTTTTGCGTGAATTTCTTTTTAGCAGTTTTAATTAATGCTTTGAGGCGGTTGCGAGCTGAACGAAATAGTTCCCACGCTTGGGCATCCTTACTTCTTCGAGCACTGGCTTACTTCTTCGAGCACTGGAGAACGTTTCTTTGCTCCTGTAGATCTTGGATGGTAGGATCTTTAAGCCATGGTGCTGGGGGTCTCGTGATCTTGGTTCGTCTTAGAGGCGCATGTCTTTCAATACATTCTGTAATTAAAGAATTTAATATATCGAGTTTTTCATCAGGGTCAGCAACGCCATAGATTACGGAGAAAGGTAACGTTTTAAAGTCTTCGACGAAGTTTAAATCATTAAAGTTTTTTTCGCATCGTATATACTTGTATCGTGTCTCAAATCTTGTGACTTTGATGTTGATGCAGGCATAAATAGCGTCATGGTCACTGACCAATGGGCAAGGTAAGACATCAGTATGTGAGATGCGCGTGGGTGAATTTGAGATTATATGGTCTATAAGTGTTGAGGATTTATATGTTGTTCTAGTTGGTTTTTGGACGTGCTGATAGAGGTTCAAAGTTGACAGCATGTCCAAGTATTGGGTTGTTACAGAGTTCGAATGTCCAAGTAGATCAATATTAATGTCACCAGTTACCAAAATAAGACCATCCCAGCTAGCCGTAAGATACCCGAGTAGGTTTTCAAAACGTTCCAGCCATTCCGTACATTTTAGCATTTTTTCTGAGCGATATATTGTCCCCACAAGTAGTTTGCTATGTTTATTTCTGCCGGGGAACTCGAGCCATAAATGTTCAAGGCTGGGTTCTTTCTTCTCGATATCACTCCTTCGACGATTCTTTAACGATTCATTGATGTATGCTGCGACGCCCCCGCCTTTTATTGAATAACGATTTCTGAATTCAGAACTATACCCGGGTATGTTTACGTGCTGAAGTAACAGTGGATTGTCTTTTAACCAAGTCTCGCTCATGCAGATTACATCAAAAGGATATTGCTTCATGGTTAGAACTAACTCGTCGAATGTAGAAACCATGCTTTGGGTGTTAAGATGCATTAGTTTTAGGTGTTTTGGTCTGGTGGTGAGAGAAATCATGTGGTTGATGAGATGTTTATTTAGGTCTAAAGTATCGCTCTCGGTAGAGGAGGATTGTCCCGCTTCTAGTGAGAAACTATCGTTCTGTATGTAATGATAGGGCAATTCAGTCCACAGGCATCTGGAACAAATATAATTACTTATAATAGTTTTGATATCAGTTGTGGATGCAATACATTTTACGTGAAACAGATCGAGGCATGATGTACAGTTAGTTTCCTTTTGATTTTTCCGTATAGTTTTCTCGCACTCATGACATTTGTGCATTTGCCGTGGGCCAGGATTTACTTCGATGTCACCGCTACATGTCAACCGCTGTATTCGTAAACAAGCGACGCTATTTGCATAATACGAACAAGGACGGCGAAATCGTTTAATTCGTCTTGTATTTTTTATGAAAGAGGCATTGTTAACGTAATCTCTTGGGATAGTATAATCGTTGGTGTGTATGCAAATGTTTAAACTTGGCCGCACGTCTTTCGCAATCCATATTGAAAACGTTTGAGATTCGAGTCTTCAGACTCGCGCGTTAGCCAAACCTCGACGGCTCATATTTTTCGTTTTGCCTTTTTCCTGTTTTGCCCTCCCCCCCCCCACCCCCAGTGAAAATTCCTTAAAAAAGGTAGTGAATGAGCAATAAAAATCTGTTAGCTCTGGTACCATTTTCTTCTCCCAGAGACTAATGCCTCGATGCAATCTTTGGACATGAATGTCAGTGTTAGAATAGTATAAATGACAAAGTCAAGCCAGGACAGTCCTAAAATGTTCATTGTCCCTTGGCACTGGTTGAAATATCCATGTTTGTCCTTCAGCTTGAGGCCAGAGGTAGTGTTTTTCAAAAAGAAGTGTGGAATAGTATTAATGAAGATATCAAAAATACTAATTCATATCTCTCTTTTAAGAAAAAAGCAAAATTATATTATTTAGTATCTGATTGATGTAAATATTGTAAATTACTCTGAACTATAATTATCTCTTTTGTCTTTTCACTATTATTTCTGTTTGTAAATAGTATATTGCTCTTTATTCATGGTTATTGAAAAATAGGGGCCTTACGTAAAAGTCCAACTGGATTTCCAAAGGTCCCTAGCCCTTTATACTATCATATTCTCATATGCTTTGTATATATATATATATATATATCGTTTTGTGGGCAAATAAATATCTATCTATCTATCTATCTATGTTTACGGCAGCCAGAAGGAATACTCCACTTTTGAGCGACTTGTGTACACGTAAGGTCTTCAGGAATCGTACTTAAACTCAAGTTAACAAAATCCAATAGTGTAAAGCAAAGCAGCAACGTGTTTACAACAGCCACCTTGCCCTGCTTTACAAGTGCACTTTGCATACTCGACTTCGCCACTCTCTGGTTTAAATGAACATAAACAGGGTAACTTACACTCTTCATGGATGCACTAACTCGAGCTTTAACCAGAAATAGTTGAATTTTACATTGGACGTTTGCCTTGACTTGAACATTATTGACATACAGTAACCTTCTTTCCAATTTTAGACCGTATCCTTTCTTCATGTTCCTATAAGCCTTTGGCGCTACTTTGTCAGGCATTGTGCAGCTGTTATTCACCATTTTATTTTCTAACTTTTGGTGGGTAAACGGAGGAATATCTATCGCAGTAATTGTGTCCATCGTTTGGTTTCGCTGTGCGGAAAACTTGCTGCATCGTCGTCTAAATCAACTTCGTCTTCGTCTAGTCCTAACATATTAACAACAGGCGATATCGGCCGAACTTCAGCGGACTCACTGGCTACGGCATACATCCTTTCCAGAGGCTGCCATTTTTGCTTGAACATCACCTTGACCACCCGTACAAGAATTCTTAGAAGAACTTGGCTCACCAAGAATGACTTCATTTTCAAAAAAAGCACATGAAGTATCGGTATTTCCAGCTAACAAGCCCGCCATTTTTGTTGTTTGAAATTTATGGAATTTGACTACTAAGACCAGAATTCAGCGCGCGCGTTAACGTTTATGACGTCATTAGGCGTAAGGTCTATAATCCTATATAGATTATTGATATCCTATATAGATTATCGATTATCATTTATAGACCTGGACGGCGAGGGGGATTCGGCGAAATATTTTACCTGAAAATAACTAATATTTTGTCGGCCATTTTCTTGTCGTGCGTGAAAACAATATCTCACGAATATCGAACATAAAATCCATATCGAACATAAAATTCATATCTCCTCGTAACCGTCTAACATTCTAAATTTATTATATAGTAGAGAGTGAGATACTGAAAAATACACAGTGAGATATTTTCCATATCTTCACTAGTGAAGATATCGATCACGTGACTTTTTCCAATTTGCTTTTGAGCGTGAAATTTCACAAATTTTTGCTTGGGACTATATAATAAACAGAACATTACACGGTGGTTTGAAGACTTTTGTCTTCTCGCACATGTTTCCACCACTCGAAGGTAAAAGTCATATCTTCGCGCCGCCGTGTAATATTCTCTCTCTCTCTCTCTCTCTCTCTCTCTCTCTCTCTCTCTCTCTCTCTCTCTCTCTCTCTCTCTCTCTCTCTCTCTCTCTCTCTCTCTCTCTCTCAAAACTTGCCTCAGCCAGCAAATCATATTATAGAAAACCAAGAGATGGCTATACGAATGAAGAACTGCAGTTTTTACTTTATTTTACTAGTCTTTTACTAACATTAAATATTTTCGGCCGCTTGTCACGGCCTCCTCCTATATATATATATATATATATATATATATATATATATATATATATATATATATATATATATATATATATATATATATATATATATATATATATATATATATATATATATATATATATATATATATATATATATATATATATATGTATATATATATATATATATAGTATACTCGACCATTACAATACGGTTTCCATGATCTTACTTCATTTTTGACTTTGTTTCATATAAAAATTCGATCATCATTTGTACTTGGGATTGATCTCCATGTGTATCAAAAGAAATCTTTTGTTCAACATATCCTAGAAAATATCGAACTGCATTAGGTGCATAGACTTTTTTTGTATTGTATAAAACGATAACACCTTTTTACCATGCAATTACTAGGATTGCATAAATTTTTAGCAGATGAAATAATTAAAAGTGACTGTGTATGAGCTTACCATTTTCACCATCAACAACAACGAAGTTAAACCCACGTTTACTTTGTGAGTAATCTGTACCATTGATCTTAATGATGGCATGTTGATGATCATCTGGATTGACATATCCTTTTCCAGCACTGCTTACGAATATCTTAAAGTTTCCATCTAAAAATTTCCATGACAATGTTGTTATTATAAGTTGAATTAAAATTATTCCCGGCCGTCATCCCCTCATCTATTTTCACAACGTGCACACAGACAATCAGGTAAAAAGTAGTGGACTCGGGCTACAGACCAGCGTCTGGTCTTGAGCGAGACAGTCATTTCTTAATCACGCAAATTTATATTCTAGCTATACATGCGGTGCATGCATCGCATTTTGCTACAACTCCTATCGCTCTTGTGTATACTCGGAATTATATAAATACCCGTGCATTGTCTCCTTCCATTGTTGTCATATGTGCACGAGCACTTTTCATTGAGACAAAATGTTCCACCGTCGCAAGTAAGACAGTTACAATTCCTGGGCTAAAGAATTGAAAAAGAACCAATTTCATTGCAGGAAATTAATGAGATCAAACTATAAATCTTCTTGTTGATTGAGTTACACGATCTGGTTACTTACACGAACTGGTTGGACCAAGATATAATAATCGTAGTTTATGTCTTCTATAAGATACTCAGGATGATCTGTCGCAAGGACGTGTAATAATTCACAGTTTTCCGTTTCTGCGCTGCTCATTCCTGTTTTCCAGTAATTCACTGATCTACAGCATTCGTTATGTAAGCAGTGAAGAACACACCCAGGTCCAGAGAATGCACGAAGACGCACTAGCAAGCTACCGTTAAAGCGGTGATCTAAAGCAAAATGTTATAAATTGTTTAGGCCTATTTTGCACGGCCCCACTGAAAAACACTTCGGTGATGTGGGTATCCTGAATAAATATGAAGATAATAATAATAACAATAATAATTTTCGGTCCAAACATCGCTTTTGACGTCAGGAATGTGGGGAGTGCCATAGTCCGTCACACGCAACGAAAACTTAAGAACTTAATAGATATAGCCTGCGAGGCAGGCTCTGGTTACGGACAGGAAGAGCCTGCAGTCGCTTCTAATAAATTTTCGTGCCGCCCCTTATAATAAATTCAAATTCGCTCTATAGATTGACCAATCATATCATATCATATCAGAGCAGAATTTTATTATTTACTTCCTGCGAAATGCCAATCACGCACGTGCCTTGCGATATCATGTGTTACAAATTATAAATATGCAGCTATTTTATTAATTTAAGGTTGTCGCCAAGCAAAGCGGAAAAGTCGAATACGAGCGCGAAAGGCTTGCTGGGAATCGCTAAAAATTCCCAGCAAGCCTTTCGCGCTCGTATTCGACTTTTTCGCTTTGCTTGGCGACAACCTTAATTAAAATAGCTGTATACAGGGATGGCAAACATCAGAGAATGCATATTTATAATTAAAAACGAGAAAGAAATTTGATCCTAACAAAGTGTGTCGTTTATTACGGCAGCCCAGACGCGACAGCACAAAAACAGTTTTTGTATTTTTACATTTTTGTATTTTTTACTTTTTTATTTTTGTATTTTTTTATTTTTGTGTTTTTTGATTTTTTCATTTTTGTATTTTTTGATTTTGTATTTTTTTATTAATTTTTTTTCAGTATAGATATACATACTGTAGCACTGGAATGAGCGGGCAAGGTTACTGATAATGGGTATATAACATGATCGAAGCTGTGTAAATTCCGCTACTAAAATCATAGTCAGTGTGGATACCGGATACACGACTTTCACAAAATTAGGGTTGGGATTAGGGTCAGGTGCCATGAATTTATCATATGCATATATTTATCATATGCATATCATTTGCCATGAATTTATCCAGTTACACGTGCGATTTTTTTCTCGCGCCGGCAACGCAACGGGTTAAATTTCATTAGGGAGTTTACGATCTACGACACGGCCGGCTCGACGACGCGCTTTCAAAACAAAGAAATTTGGTGTTTCCACAAACAATAGTATTATGTTTTATCGCCATGCAAACCTACAAAGAACTTACAAAGAAATTTGTCATGCAAGACAAAAACTGTCGATGATTTGTGGTCCCATGAGTATTGTCAACCGCGTTGTCATTCTCAACACAACGTTAAAAAAGCATTATTACGTCTTTCAGGCAACGCGAAAGCTTAATGCGACACAAGAGGTGTTACTAAAAGTCGAAATTACAGCAAACATTGCATCGCTTTAGCCGAACATAACATTTTGCAAGGTTATTTGAAAGAGTCAAATATTTATTAAAGTAATCGAATTGCTTAGCGCTCATTCTTGAGTTAAAATTTAGACCGCGTCGTTGAGCCGGCCGCGTCGCAGATGGTAAACTCCCTATTGCGTTACTCGCGCGGTGATGAAATTGCCCGTGTAACATATCTGGCGCGGTAACGCAATTGCAACCCGATATTCTCGGCAATCGTTGCGGAAAGTTGAAATGCTTGAACTTTCGGCAACGATTGCCGAAAATATCGGATTACCCAAGCATTGTTTGAGCAGGAAACGCATGGGCTATTTTAAGAAAGCCAATGAAATTCGCTTCTGTGCGGACAGCGTGCTGTAGCGCTGCCAAATATCGAAGCGATTATTGTGTCTTTCTTGTAAAGCGTTTCAGATAGATTATCAACTATCTTTTTGAAATGATCAAAATCCATTCGCATAAATTTTTCAAATCCTGGTGTGTCGTGGGCAGCCAGATCGGGAAGAAGCTGACCGAAATAACCTTTGTTTTTTTTATCTAGAAGCCAGTGCATGTCGGCTCCAAATACGTTTCTTTTCTTTAACCTCCTCGTCATCTTCTTCCGGCAAAAGCATTGCAGCTATGACCACAAGTTTTTTCTTCGACGCCATGTTGTTGTCAGTGACGTTTGCAAATTGCGAAACACTAGTGCCCCGGTTTTTTCATGCAAATAGTTGCGACGCGGCTAAGCTATCATTGCTCGTGTCACCACTTCACTCGCGCAAGTAACGCAATGAAATTTAACCCGTTGCAAAGGCGTTGCGTTGCCGGCGCGAGAAAAAAATCGCACGTGTAACTGGACCTTAATTACAATTTACTCATATAATAAATTGGCAAAAGTGGAGCTCATGCTGGAAATTATACTATAAGTATAATCTTGATCAAAATTTTTCCTGACATATGGCGCCCGACAAATGGTTCAATTGGTGCCGGAAAAATTTTCCGGACATAAAATCGTTTATTCTTTGCCGACAATTTTCCTGAGATTTTTAGATGTATTATTCATCTGGGTCCTGCATGGGACACGAGGCGCAAAGGAGATTAGGAATCTCGCCAGAACTTGGCTTATAAATTAAATTAATAAATTATTAATTGCTGCGAGCGCCGGCGAGCAGCCCCCTATTCTTGACATATATCTCGATTTTTGTTTGTCAGGATCGGATTTTGAGCACGCGCATTTATGTGCAGCGGTTTCACCATTAGTCATATTAATGTTGCATTATGTTGCATGTGTTTACGTTCGAAAAGTTGTAGCTAGAAGGCAAGAACTAGGTAAGTTTTTTTTATTGAAATCATGTCAAATTCAGTAAATTTATCTGTTGCTGGAAGCATTCAACAAGGTAGCGAACGGTTTTATAGTGACATTTCACGCGGAAGACAATGTTCTTTTATGAGTTTTTCAGCGTTATTATTTGCTTAGACTTTGCCGATCCAACAGTAGACCGCATCTAACGTAGATCAGATTTTTGCTGAGGGAGATCGACTTTTATATCTCGATGCTTTTGAAAGTAGATCCATCCCTGACACAGAGACGTTGTCCCTGGACTACCTGTCCCGTGATGACCGTGAGATGGCGATAGTCTCTTGACGCAAACACTATGCAAATTTATACTAGACAAACCGGCAAACGATTCGCTTCAATGCCGTCGCTTGCAACTATTATTAAGGTGGCTCCCTACAGTTAGTACAGTTTAAATACGATTTATATAGATCAGACTTCATCCTCGCGACCTGCGCGTGGAATCGTGTTTACTGTTCGGCAAAAATATTGAAACAAGCCGTGGGAACATAGTGGGAAGTTTTTTTGCGTTTTTATCTACAAAGAAAGCCCCAGTTTTTCATTATAATCCTAATTTTTTCTGAATTCGAACAGTACGTATGTTATTAACTAGTTTAACCTATCTTTTAGTGTGTTTTTACGTATTTACGTTCAGTATTGTCTTTCATATTGCTCAAAATTTTCAACTTGTTGTTTTGCGAGCTGTCAAATTGAAATGATACTGTCTTCTATTAACTCTTGGACAGTAGTGAACTGTTCCCGAAACTTATATAAGTTCTGTCAATCGATTCAATTTACAGGTATCGTTTTATCTGCTAAATCAAATAAAACAGTTATGAGTTGTTTTATATGAAAAGTTGAACTTGTAGTTCGATGTTTTGGAAAGTTTTCACACCGATTTTAACAACAAAAACAAATGTAAACTAACACTGGATTTAATACAATGCCTATAATAGTGTTTTTTATTAGTATTTTCAAGATTAATATTTTATTTTCATGTCAAACAAGTCAGAAATTCCTGGAAATGATCATATTGCCTTGTCTTAAGTGTATCTAATATAAATTCGGTTCAAAGCGAACGATACTCAAAATACCTAGAATTTTAGAGAACTGTAGGGAGCCACCTTAAAGGATGAACAGTCGTAGATAAAACATTGTCTATTCTCATGACAAAATACAATGTTTTTACCGAGAAACTTCAATGTTTGTGATGATCATGTATAATCAGCTTGGAGCCGGTTAAACGTGATTGGCTGATCAGATTTATAAAGCCTGTCAAGTGTTCTTGACAAACATTGAAGGTTCTCACACAAATAGGCAATGTTTCAACCTCGTTCCCAGGGCTTCAGTGTGAGGACGAGGCGAGACACGAGGAAGCCCTGGTCTGGGCCGGTCACGTGTCACCCAAAAAATGGCAGTATTTGACAGCTACTCGTCAAGGAGTGGCGAGATATTCTTTAACTAGAAAATACATGCATGCAGCAACCCCTCGCCTTTCTTAACAGATGAAGTATAAAAACTCCACATAAAGTATTAAGACCATAAACATAAGAACAAACATAAAAACACAACTGATGAGCTAGCCTTACTGATGAACGATAACATTCTCTACAATTTCGTGCATACCAGCTTGCAAGCCTTGCATTAAAGTGAATTATCTAGTTAAGAATGGCTTAAATATTTCGCCCGCACATATGAATAAAACCGACAACACAAAGAAGTACGGCATGGAATTTTACTACTGAAATGTTTACACTTACCCAAACCGGCACAACAGCGATTAAATTATCAAAGACATGCATCAACATCAAAACATCAAAACAATTATTATACAAACTTTGTTTCACGGTTGAACAGCCACTAATTCATGAAACTGCAGGCCTATTTCCAGTTAAAATCGAGAAAAAAAAACGTGTTGAACTTTTGTAAACTTTTTAATGAAATTTAAAACAAAAAATTGCTGTAAAACAGCATAATACGATAATACGTCCTTTCAAAATGAAAAACAATTATTTCAACAGAGTTTGTACTCGCGCATGCGCATAACGTCGAAAACCGTCCATGACATAAACAAAATGGAGGCCAACTTTGCACTCCGCTATGTTTTCACATACCCGCGGGTATAATTAGCCGTGCGGAATTAGTACCCTCGCACGGCGCTTCGCGCCGCCTGCTCGGGGATTAAATATGCAAGTCTTCGAAACAAATAAATAGCCAAAAGACAATCGATATTACTGATTTATGTGTAGGGCGAAGTTTAGCACGAATCAGCTGAAATCTATGAAGATCTCGTCTATGTTTTCTAAGATATACCGATATTTCTGGAGATTTTCAACTACAGGCAAAGCTGCATCCAAGCTGCATCTAGGCGTCTCACCATGCAAGTGGTGATTCACACGCAGACCTCTCAACTTTGCAGAGAAGTTAAGAGTGAGATTGGGGATGTGGATGACACCTTTGTAAAAGTCCGGCGGTCTGAAATGGCATTTCGTACATTATGAGAGTTGCAATTGGTGTTTTTTTAACGAAATAGATTGCTTCATAACGTCCTTTAAGACAAGGCACTTTAGTTACAATAACTGTATTTCTGCAACATACAGTAATGAGCTTTAATTTGCCTTTGATAATTTACATATAGAATTCTGCTCCGACTGATTCTGCCTTTTGTCCGCCGTATTTACATATGCGTACTATTTTGTTTCCAAATTGCTGGCAAAATGTCGGGCCTATAGTAATGACGTCATGTCATTCACTCGGCACCAGGACTATACGGTCGGAACTAATTAAATATATATATATAGGATACGTTGTGTAGAAGGAACACACACACACACACTAAAACACCAATAAGAACTATATCGTTATGTTATACTAAATATATTCTATAGCACAAATATATACCTAGTACTTAGATATTACATTGGCGACGAGGAGTAAATTTTATGGAACAACAACCTAACAATCTAACAACAGTCAGCATGGCACATTCAGTACCTATTCGCCCAATGCCCGAGTTTAACCCCGACGCTGAACTTGGCGCGAGCGTCGCTACACGTTGGAAAAACTGGGTCGCAGACTTTGACATGTTTCTCCTGGCTAGTGGCGTTACAGATCCTAAACGACAACGAGCTTTGTTGCTATACCAACGCTATCTCACTGCCCTTGGAATAAAGGCAATCTTCTCTACTCCCAAATGGCCCCAAGGCAACGCTGAGGTAGAACGCTTCATGCAACCCTTGGGCAAATCCCTGAAAGCTGCTAAACTTGACGGTCGTCCATGGAAACAAGAGCTAAGTCGTTTCCTGTTGCACTATCGCACCACACCGCATTGTACCACTGGTGTTCCACCCTCTGAACTGTTATTTAATCGCCAAGTTCAAGGAAAACTTCCTATTTTACAAAAACGCAATCTCGTTAACCGTCACAACGAGGCTCGGGAAAAGGAAGGTGAAAGACAACAATATAACAAACGTTACGCTGATGAAAAGAGAAACGTTAGAGAACGCCCAATAAAAGTTGGCGACTACGTTTTGTGGAAGCAAGAGAGACGGAACAAACTCACCCCTAATTTCAATGAAACACCCCACATTGTCATCTCGCGAAACAACAACACGGTGACAGCACGTAGTCAGACAGGACACACTATAACTCGCAATGTATCACACTTCAAGCCAATACCGAAGCCAAAGATTGATGTTCAAGTCGACGACGACGATGACAGTGAAACGTATGACGCGGAAAGGACCGAACGAGACAGAGTTGACACTGGTAACCCTGAGCCAAGACGATCGACAAGGAATGTCAGGCAACCAGAACGATATGGCGAGGGAATTCCCTCGTCGGTAATTAGATAAAAAAAAGGGGAGTGATATAGTAATGACGTCATGTCATTCACCCGGCACCAGGACTATACGGTCGGAACTAATTAAATATATATATATAGGACACGTTGTGTAGAAGGAACACACACACACACACTAAAACACCAATAAGAACTATATCGTTATGTTATACTAAATATATTCTATAGCACAAATATATACCTAGTACTTAGATATTACAGGGCCGTATATGCAGGAACAATAACACGCAATTATATATTCGATTCGCGATCCGTATAATGATTAATAATGTGCATTTAAGAATACAATATTATATTATTGAAAAAATACTATGAAACTGCTATATGCGTGAGATTTACAAAACGTGGCGTGAGAGCGTGAGAGTGAAGCAAATTGCGTGACACTCACGCCGAATGCGTGAGAGTTGAGATTGATTGTGATTGTGAACTTTATTTACCCACGGTAGACTTATCAGGATTTTACATAAAAGATGATAAGAGAATACAATATAGTTACAGATTACAGAATATAAAAGTTAATTAAGATACTAATTATGTATATACATACTATACTATACTAATACTAATTATATATTACAAGAATACCTGTTTTCCATAAGTGCCGTGCAAATATATTAATATAAAAATCTAAAATTATTGACTAATGTATAAAGTTGCTGCAGTCTGACTTGAATTTACGTAATGAGTTAGACTGTCTCAACTCAACCGGAAGGGAGTTCCACAGCACAGAACCACTATAGCTAAAACTATTTTTCAGGTAATTTGTGCGTGGTTGAGTTAAAGCTAATTTTCTACTGGTGTCTCTCAATGTATAATTTGTTACGCTACTTCTATGGGCGGCCGTTACCACCAAAAATAATGTAATCGTGAAACGGCATATGTAATCGTGAAACGACATATGTAAACTTAAAACGACATATGTAAACTTGAAATGGAATGTGTAAAAGTCAAACCGTATGTCCTCGCGTGTCTAAATGGTATATGTTAAAGACAAATGGTATAACAAAACGCGCAATCGCATATGTCTTTGTTGAATGAAATAGCATGTTTTGTCAAATGGCATGTTTTGTCAAATGGCATGTTTTGTCAAATGGCATGTTTTGTCAAATGGCATGTTTTGTCAAATAGCATGTTTTGTCAAATAGCATGTTTTGTCAAATGGCATGTTTTGTCAAATGGCATGTTTTGTCAAATAGCATGTTTTGTCAAATGGCATGTTTTGTCAAATGGCATGTTTTGTCAAATAGCA
>CACRXK020014150.1:0-13338 GCA_902702795.2 Paramuricea clavata
TTCGGATAAAAAGGATTATACTATATTCTTGTTTGATAATTAAATTATAAGTTGTGAAGTTTTGTATAATTGACTCACGCTGTGTTAGTGGTCCTGAACCGTCTTCCTGTTTGCATATGTTTATATTTCTGTTGACGGCTGAAGTTCATAAATAAATATACTCACTTGGATTACAAACCCTAGAAACAGCATTCTAATAGAGAAGAAATCACATATGTCACATAATTGCAAGGTTAATTATTTGTAACACTTCGCTGGAACTAATATACATTTCAACAAAGTCAGAAATTTCCAAGGCGTTGAAGTACTATTCACTTTTATTGCATCCAAAGCGTGCAGTGTCTACCAGTTCAGTCGAACAAAATATATTCACTGAATAAGTGTAAACTTCAAAAATATACAGTAATCTAAAACGGAGCCGCAATAGTTATATTGAGCATTTGCCAAGCTGTTGAGTGAGAATTAGTATCACCAAATTAAAAACATTCAGTGTCTTCTTTTTAGGAGAAAGTGTTAACTTATTATAAACGAACTGTGCATGCAATCCCTGAAAAAACTAATTTGAACATTTCCCTCATTTCTGAAGAAAAGGTTTACTGGGAAATCTTCAGTGCATGCAGTTTTGAAAATCAAATCAAATCCTCCCGAAAAGAAAAAAATCCTATCCGAGCGTATGTTTTTTCTGTTCACATTATAGAATGGGACGAAGTCAAAACGGGTTGTCGCTTGGTTTAAATTACTTAAGTTGTCAATGACTTGAATTCACAGAGTATTATTTAAAGAATAATACATGCATGGGTGCGCGAAAATACCAGATTTATTTCGAGTGTTGACCATGATATCTCAAGAGTGAGCGCAGCGAATGCGAGTACAATTATGTATTTCGTGGGTTAATAAAATTTAACCCACTGTTTTATAAATACAGTTTGTGTATTTCTCCATGTCAGTAAGTTAATCTCATAACGTCAGACTCCTGATGCTGGCAAGATTTTTGTGAAGAAATTTTCCAAGCTTATAAACAAACTAGTGAGAAATTTTCTGTGAATTTCAAGTTAATCCGCAAGGATTAAGTTTGCTAGCTTTTTTTGCAACGGCATACAATGCAAATCTTCGGTTTGCTTCGTACATGAAAAGAAAAACTCTCGAAAAGCATTGCAAAAAATGTATTCTACTTGTTTCCATCTATTTATTACATTTTGTGTAATATACAGAGCTTATCCTGCTTCATAAAAGCTCTAACATGCAAAAGAAAAATTCCTCAAATTAGCTGCGTGTTCGTTTATTATTTCTACTTATACTATAGTGAAAAGCGTTCCCAATTTCTAGACTAAAACCAAAAGTTAATAACGAATAAATGAAGTATTGCAGTGTCTTTTTGTTTCTTTTCTAGTCTATCTTCAACACCTTTTTCCATGTCAATGATTCGTCGACGCTTTTTTTCTTACGGATACCTGGTAGTTTTTCACACATTGTGCATGCGTCATCTTTGCATCTCCTAAATGGAGGGCATTTTGGCCTCTGATGATTGCTTGTACATTTCACGATCTGGGGCGACCACTTCAAAAGATCGTCTTTCGTTGTTTCCCTGGTAGTGAGTTGGAATTGCCACATGCATCCCCGTATGAATGGCTTTCCTGTATCATAGTTCTTGCAAGTGAAAGTTATCGATTTGGTTTTTGATTTGCTGTTTTCCCACTCTTTTGCGAGCGACGTTGACACGGCTATAGTGTTTGTATGCTTGACTGATGCGCTGGCTGATACCCCGCCGGATGCGTAGCCAAATTCGACACCAATTTCGATTGTCGAACTAACTTGCATTGACTTGGTCGAAGTGATTTTTGTCTTGTAACTGATCCTGTTTTTTATCCGGTGAGTAACTTGACCGTTTTGATTGCAGCCAACCATGGACCATGTTGCACTAGGTGTAACCCATTTTCTATTCACCCATCTAAAGCGTTGATCAGGAGTCCCCTCACAATTGTAGGTCGCCACATTGCTTCCCTTTTTTGCTTCATATCCACCAACGTTTAAGCACTGTCCTGATTTCTTACTTCGGAAAGAACAATAATCTCCATGGCAGTACTGGCGCGGTAGTATCCACATTTGATCAGGCAGATCTTCACACGCGTACATGTGAATATTGCCATATCCATTATAACCACCAATATTGACGCACAATCCGGACTTTTTATTGACTAATTCGCCATTTTCGTAAAAGTCGAAATACTGATCAGCAGCGTCTTCACAGTTGTCTATTAAAACATTGCCACGTCCTTGGTCTCCTTCCACATCCAGACAATATCCAGATTTCTCAACTTGTAGTCTCCCAGATCCCAGCAGCTTACCCCGAGAGCGGAAGTAGAAGTACTGGTCATCCAGATTTTCGCAACGATATGCAGAAATGTCACCATTTCCATCACGACCATGAACATTCATGCACGCTCCAGATTTCACGTTTATGATTTCTCTTGCTTCTTGTTTAATTCCTCCTCTGTCTACGAAGGTTTTTGACCTTCCATATTTCCACTTCTGATAATCGGGTATGACTGGGTATACCTCGCAAGAAGCTGACACCAAATTTCCGTTTCCGTCTTTGCCTGGTGTAAAACAATTATAAGGAGCTTTTGAATTCCTTATCGTTCCATCTTCACACATAATAATTTGCTGATCATGATAGCCGTCACAGTGAATTGTATTAATCTTTCCACGACCATCCGTTCCATCTATGTTAACACATTTCTTTGACTTCAAAACTCGAAGTTCGCTAATTTTCATCGGATTAACACAGACCACCTGGGCAGCGGTTTTGGTGGAAATACACGTCAAGACAATAACGATTAACAGAACAATATTTGACATCGCTACCTGGTAACATAAAAAAAATGACGCGACATTTGTGAAGGACATTCAACAAATAATAAAAGCAGATGGTTCATTATTTGAATAATGTTAAGATTATAGATGACATTAATAATTATGGTCAAAAGCCGATCGTTCGTAATATGTAATACAGGCTGACTGTGAAAAAAAGTCATTTGCATTCCCACTGCAAGCTTATATGTATGTGACTGCCCTTTAAGCTCTGCAATTGGTCTTTCAAAACAAAACGTTTTGAGACCGACTGCACAGATTTGAAGAGAATTTTTCTGTTGGGATGAAAAGTGGAAGCACCGGCTTAAGACAAATCAGTCCACTAGAACAGGGAACAGATTATTTCGCTGGCCTCAGAGTGACAAGCCGTAACAAAGCAACGGTTTTACTAACACTAACCCTACTCCAAGCATCAACTCTAACCCTAACCCTAACCCGAATCCTTACCCTAACCCTAACCTAACCCTACTCGAAAATTGTTTCTAAGCCAATCTTGAAGAAAAAAGTTTTGACGAAATTTCATTTTGATGTCAGCGAAATAGTTGATGCTCTAGAATGTCCACTAGCGTGTGAGTGTTTATATGGAGAAATATAATAGAGAAGGTCCATTTACTAGCTTGCGGGATTAGCATGTAATTAATGATAATAATATTTCCAGTTTCATAAACCGCACTCTCCAAAGTTGCCCAAATGCGCTTTACAATTATACATGCAGTTTAAAAACCTAGTAACTAATGATATAAAAATGTTAATAAATTAATAATACGCAAGTTTAAAAAGATGTGTCTTAACTTTTGGCTTAAAAATATCCGCAGTAGGACTACGCCCGATTTCAATTGGAGATTGCTCCATAGAGCTGCTGCACAAACCGAAAATGCTCTAAAACCAAACGATTTAAGGCGGTATGTTGGCTGGCAGAGAAGCAGCTTGGTTTTTACCATTTACATGGAAATTCTGGTGATTCCATACGGAAAGTAAATGGACCAAGCATATTTCGATTGCTCAACCGGTAAATTTAGTTCCATTTACATCTTTTTTATTTTTTCACCAGTTCCAGGCTCTTCTCGATTTAACAATTGGAATCATTAAATACTTCAGTGCCTTCCGGTCAGTCACTCTAAATGGAAAGCGCATAATCCGAATGGGATTATCTATCCGAAATTTTGCTTACCATTAGCACAATTTCAAACCGGATGGGTTTCCCATGTAAATGGTAAACAACCCTTGTCTCCAGATCTAAGAACCCTCCTTGGAACTTACGTACCAGCAAATCACCGAGATAAGATGGTGCTAAACCATTAACTATCTTGTACGTAAATAATAAAATTTTGAAATGAATGCGCTGCAGGTCTACTGGAAGCCAATGCAGGTCCATAAGCAAAGGCGTGATGTAGTCGGCTTTGTGCGACAAGAATATAACTCTGGCAGCCGCATATGCATTAAGGACATATTGTAGACGCTGAATCAAATAGCTTGGCAATCACTTAACAGTAATACAGGGTGTCTCAAAAAAACCGCTATGAAAATTCAACAGGCTCTCGTGCATCATATCAACGTGACTAAACAATTTAATTTTTACATAGGACGAAAGAACAGTTATTTAGCTTTTCAATGATACTCTTTTTAAATCGTAACGATGAAAAATGGCCACATATTCGTCAAATTGAAAAGTTGCCCGTCGAAATCACATTCTGCCACCGTTGGCAATTGCATGGAAAACGAAACATAAACAATTCCCAAGAGGGAATATATTAAAATTAAATGTACTAAAATGAGCTCAACTTGTCGATCTTCGTCTTAGTGAAACCTCTACTTTTTACTCTTAATCAAAGGAATACCGAAAGGTATTCGCGAGATCCATGCACCTAAACAAATTAGGCTGGGAAACCCTGGCTAGGAGACGAGAACAAAACAAGCTAGTATTCATGTATAAAGTCTTGGGGAACCACACTGCGCCAAACCTTAAAGATCTTTTTTCTCGGAGAAATGCATCGCAGAATATTTATGATTTACGCAATAGCGAAACTGATCTCTCGTTAAAAAAAAACGAAAACGGAATTTCTAAAGAAAACATTTGGATACAGTGGAGCAATTCTATGGAATAGTCTCCCGCAAGATGTCAAGGCGGCTGAGTCAATTACGTCATTTAAAACAATGGCGAAATTGCATTTAAGCAGATGATAAGCTAATTTCTCCAGGACCAAATGATGGGAGGACAATATAGATTGTGGGCGGGAGGGGGGTTAGTTTTGCGTGAGGGTGGGTGGGTACTTGTTTAGGGGGTGGAGGTTTGGGAAGAAGATGATAAAATTTTAGGGTGGGATTCTTACATATTTTGTTCTATATATAATTAACATTTAGCTCTTTGTGTGTATACGCCCTTCGTGGAAACCAGTTGCAAATAATTGTCGAAGTTAGCGTATTGAAATAAAGTTTTACATACATACATACATACTTTCGGAAAGCGTAAAAATACTGGAGTCGCAGGCGAGTGCATTTTTACGCTTTTCAAAAGTCAAGCAACATCCCAAGTGCATGGATCACGCTATTCTGCTTTGAAAACCATTTCGTAATTGTTTTATAAAATAACTGCAGGACGTCCCGCAAAACCATTGAAATAACGTATTGTTAAAATTTGAATGCCCTAACACTAAGCTGAACGCAAAGATGCGTAAAATATTGACAAGGGTGCATATATTAGATGTTGACTTATTAAGAAATTAAAATATCTTTGTAAAGCGCACGATTTTCCGCTCTTTGGCTCTCTCCTCCGCAGAGGTTCCAATGAGCCTTACATGGCGCTTTACATGACGCTTACCGTATCGAACCGCTGTGTGGAAGACGCGCAGGCGGAGAAAGCAGGAAGCCTGAAACCTCTGCGGAGGAGAGAGGCTCTTGGGAATTTAAACGGTTTCTTTATGCATAAAATTTACATACGTCAAATTCTAGCAATACGTTCTTTCAATAGTTTTCGGGTTTTTTTGGGCACCCTGTACAGTGAAACAATGACATTTTGAGAATCCCGCGAAGACATTTTAATTCCTCGTACAGGATATCCGGATCCTGCACGGCTATTGACCAATCACATTGCGTATTTTACTGTAGTTATTATGTAATGTTAATTACTTCTACTTTTACTCGAGTACAAATTCAAAGCAATTTAGGCACCACTGGTCATAGCTGATCAAATGTTTCAACAAATCGAAAGAAACAAAGTATATAACATGCGCAATGAAATCATTTCAATCATGAAGATCATTTGAAATGTTTAATTAGTGAACAATAAATAAAAAACTTATAAGGAATCACAAATTTGAACATGTCCCGCAATAATTAAGCATCGCCAGAAATAAACCCCAGAACTGAATTGAAGTACCGAGTATATGTATCAATGATCAGATGTTTAGTAATACATTCACAAGAGGAACAATAAAGTTAACTTGATTAAGTTTAAGTTTTTGTACTTTTAATATACATACTTTAGATAGAAAAGTGAGTTAATAGTAATACACCATACCTGACGCGGCTTTTTCAATTGGAAGACGGAAATAATTACTGATCCAAGATAACTGAACTTCGAGATTCGTAGCGGTTTCAATTTCTGTTTCACTGTACAGATAACTAGTGAGTCGGCTGTCCACAGTAATCATATTTAAATACTTTGTCTTTGGTTCAATATATATTTTTCCGCATAGTAATATCAGGTAGGACGTAGGCTGGGGTGGTTTTTCGGTATTCTTTGTTTGCAATCACGTAACTTTTCATCCAAATGACGGGCAATAAAACAACTTGTGTACGATTTTTCTCCTATCAGAATGGTTGTAGCAAGAAAAACTGAACGGTGATTCATCTTTTGAGTCTTAAACAGTCTCTAAACTCGATCAATACATTAAAATAGCCGGTTTTTGTTATACACGTCCGTCAACTGATATCCCAAAATTACGTCATTGCAAACAAAGACTACCGGAAAATACCGTTTTTTTGAAAAACACGGAAAACCGGAAGAAGACGAAGAACCGGAAAAAAACGAGATAAAAAAAGCTAATACCTGTAATTTCAATTTCTGTTTCACTGCACAGATAATTATAGTAAGTCAGCTGTCCACAGTAATCATAATACTTTGGTGCAATATATATTTCCGCATAGTTATATCTTGAAGTAGGGCGTAACACCACTCACAGGCCTGCCAAGATGTGGTGCATAAAATGAGGGAGATTACAATATTTGTGATATTTCTGCGCGTGACATGAGCTCACAATAAACATGAGCTCAACGAAATCTCTAGCGATAAGGAGTGGACCATTTGCATTATAGACTAAATTTTGATCTCAACAAGTCTAGATAAAAATTTCATCGCAGCTTGAAAGAACATCACAAAATTAGTAATATTCCAAAATTTTGTTGCGAAATGTTGTAAAATGCGGATAATATAGCCTTGCGAAGTTTGCCGTTTTTCAGTCATTTTGCATTAAGCGGGGGAAATTGACAGCCCAATACCCTTTGGGGCATCAATTTCCCGTTTGTAATAGAAAGCGAGTAGTGAAAAACGGCAAACTTCGCAAGGCTATAATTATTATCCGCATTTTACAACATTTCACAACGAAACTTTGGAATATTACTAATTTTGTAGTGCTCTTTCAAGCTGTGATGAAATTTTATCGAAACTTGTTGAGATAAAAATTTAGTCTATAATGCAAATGGTTTATTGCTGTGAGCACTTCGTTTAAGAGAACATTCAGAACACTCTTGCTCAGGTGTGCAACACATATCAATCGACATGTGTCCAGATAATTTGTTAGTTTTTTCTGGTAGCACTCCCAACACTACTGCAGTGTTGCAGGTAAAATTCAAGGAATGCGGGAGATTTCCTGTAGAATGGCTTGGGCGAATTTATTTCATTACACGAATCTATTAATTCATTTCATAGGATGCACTATATGATGTATGAGGGCGCAAAATAATTAACAGATGTCTTCGTTCTTTAACTTAACCTTGTTCGACTTATAAACGCGAACGATGCGTATAAACTACCTTACACTAATATACCAGATCTTATTGCCTCGTTCTTTAAAAACTCCATTCGAAACGATAGGTGTAAACTACGACAATGATGCCATTGTTAATATTGCTCGTTCTTTAAAAAAACCCATTCAACTTATAAACGCGAACGATGCGTATATATATACCAGATCTTATTGACTCGTTCTTTAAAAAGCCACATTCGACGCAAGCGATGCGTATAAACTACGACAATGATGCCATTAATAAGTTTTTCGATCTTCTCTGGTTTTTAAATATTTATTATTATGAGCTTTTGACTGCATGCCAGTCTGCAGTCTTCAACGGGTGGATAACAATGCGAGTTACAACGGTTTACAATTACATATACTGGGAACAAAACGACAAAAATGACAGTTCCGTGAAGATACAATATTAACGACTTAAATTACATGTAGATAGATTCAGAGTTTTTTGCTAAGTCGGAAAGCGGTATTGTACGTTCCAGTAAATGTTTTGAATTGTTGTCAGAATTTTTTGTGCATGCAGTGTGCATCATTCAAGTGTTTCTCTGTGCCAATAGTTGCCTTTGTCAATTATTTTCTCGCTATTATATTGAACTAATCTATTTTATGTTATTTTTCCAAGCGTGATTAGCGATATTTGAAACACTTTTACAGAACTCTAAATTTCTCCTGCGTTACTTTCGCCTAATGTTGAACAGTTGAATGCTCTGCCAGTTTCGCGAATCATGTAGCTCCATGAGCAATCTGCAATTGCAGTTGATCTTGTAGACCACGTTAAGGCTAATTTCCACTCAGGAAAACGATCCGTGGATTGGAACGGACAAGAAATTTTTCTTTGTGTTAAAGTCATTAGTTCCAACCCAGCTGAGCTCACAAGGCAAAGAAAAAATTTTTTGTCCGCTCCAATCCACAGATAATTTTCCTGAGTGGGATTACCTAGCCTTTACTGATCTGATCTTCCGGTGATGGTCTGTCTTTAGCAGAAGGGTTTAAATGACTGTTCTAGAGTGCATAATTAGGGTTTTGTTGTGATTCGGATGTCATGGGGTTTTATGAGTCTTTTGAGTGGTTCTATTAGGCCTTTATATAATACAGGGAAGGACAGCGTATTAACTGTAACTAGACTGCGGCTCTACGAGATCAGAAACCTCTTTTACCAACTGCTGTTTGTCGTGGTGTGAATTAAGAGTCTATAAGTATCTTCCGTGTGTCTAGGGGCGTGTAGGTTTTCCATAAACGTTAATTAATTAGTAAAGATCCAATATTGCATGTGACCGAACTCCGAAGTGTCTAAAGCCCGTTTTCCCACTCACGTATTTCGCCGCCGCTGGCGAAAAAATTCGCCACCGAAAAAGTTCATTTATTGTTCTTTCGCGCCGTCAACGAAAGGTCAACCAGAAGTTGAAAATTTTAAGCAACTGTAGCACGAGAACAAATCTCTTTAGCGGCGAATGATTGTAAAAAAAATGATCTATTTGTCAAATGTTTTCGCCAGCGGCGGCGAAATACGTGAGTGGAGAACGGGCTTAATATAAGAATGACAGTTTTCCGTCTAGTTCCTGTTCCATGGTAAACTTGATATATGGATCAATGGAATTAAGTGAATTGTAGAAAATGGTTATAACGCATGTTTTTTGATGATGGAAAAAATATCATCGACATAACGAAACCATCTCCTAGGTGCGGTGATGTAGATTGGCTATGTGATAACTCCTCAATTTCCTCCATGTAGAGGTATTTCCTCCATATAGCACAACCATGAATTTGTTTGTAAGTCTGCTTCTGATAGTTAAAAAAAAGCTATTGAGTATTGGAAAGCGTGAACCGTAAAAGTTTGATGATGTCACTATAGAAAGTTTTGTTCTGTGTTTCAAATTCACATGTTCTGTCAACCGGAATCGCTGTGAATAACGATACCACGCGGCGTCAAATAAAACCATAATTTCGTTATATCGTCGATGTTAGTTTCGTAACGTTTCTCCGTAAATTCAGTAGAATTGTTGATAGAGTAGCCATCGTGGTTTTGAAGTCGTGAAAGTATGTCTGAAAGGAATTTGGAAGTGTTGTAAAGTGCTGTTTCCCTACAAGTAACGGTAGGTCGAAGTGGGTTAATTGGTTTGTGCATGGTCATGTTTGAGAGAACCTCGAATAGCGGGTGGTATGCCATCAGTGTTCATCAAGTTTCTGTTCGCGTTTTATTTGAAGTAATTGTTGGTTTAATTCGCGTTATATTCTTTTGAAGGGGGATTTAGATACTTTCTCATACGTGTTTTTATCGTTAAGCAATTCTTGCATTAATGCATTTTATCATCATAGCCGCTTCGATCCATGAGCTCTATAAAAAAATAAATAGTTTTTTGATCTCATAGAGCCGCAGTCTAGCTACAGTTACGCTGTCCTGCCCTATATTAAAGGCCTAAAGAAACTCGTAAAAACACTCCACTAAAAAAACTCGTAAAATCCTGATAAAATCCGAATCACAACAAAACCCTTATGGCAGTAATGCACTCTAGAACAGTCATTTCCTTCTGCTAAAGACAGACCATCAACGGAAGATCATACTAACGGCGTGGTCTACAAGATCTACTCATGGAGCTACATTGGCGAAACTGGCAGAACATTCAACACTAGGCGAAAAGAACACAGGAGAAATGTAGAGCTCTGTAAAAGTGATTCAAATATCGCCGATCACGCCGGACAAACAACTATAAAATAGATTTTAATAGCGAGTAAATAATTGACAAAGGCAACTATCGGCACAGAAAAACACTTGAATCATGGCACACTGCATGCACCAAAAATTCGATTTGACAACAATTCAAAACATTTACCGAAACAATACTGCTTTTTACTTAAAAAAAACTCTGAATCTATCTACATGTAATTTAAGTCATTAATCTTGTATGTAGGCGGAACTGTCATTTTTGTCATTTTGTATCTATATGTAATTGTAAACCGTTTTAATTGTCACACTCTCATTGTAATCCGGCCATAGATCAATCTATGTAATCCACCCGTTGAAGACTGCAGACTGGCAGTCGAAATTAAGCTCGTAATAAATATTTAAAAACCAGAGAACGTCTAAAATCGTACTATGAATGATACTGGTTTCGCTTCAAACATATTTAAATGATGCGATTCAGTTATTGCTCGTTCTTTAAAATCCCCATATTGACCCCATTCAACTTAACGAGAACGATGGGATTCGAGGTTGCCATTGGCATGCAATTATTTTCTATGATCGCTGAAACTAAAAGATTATCACGCCGGTAGAGTTGTTTGACAGATTATGATTAATTATAAATGATTACATGTTTTATGACTTTTATAAATGTGATGTGAACTACTTTATGTTGAAAATAAGTATTATATAATTATTTGCGACGGAAGTATTATTGAAACAAACGGCGCCCCATACTCTGCAGCATTGGAAATATAGTTGCACGAAATTCAACATAGTTTTGGTGTAAGAAAATCTATGTTTTCTTCCCACTTAACGCCGTTTAATTTCCACTAGGCGGAATTTTCCGCGCGGAGCGGAATTTCTCTTTGTCTTTTCTAATTAGGTCCACCCAAGAAATCACAAGACAAAGAAAAATTCCGTTTCGCGCGCAAAATTCCGCCTAGTCGGCCGAAGCGGCATTTGAATACAAGGAAACGACTTGTTTGAAACATTCCTGATAGATGTAACAAAACATGTATGGAAATTTTTAAAACCTACTTGAACTTTAATAACATATATGGGGCACTTGAACTTGTATAAAGTGTAATATTCGTGATGGGGGTAAATAATTTTATATTATAAGTACTAAAGCTAGCATGGTATCGAACATTAAAAGTCCTGCATGAGATTTCCTTTATAATATCAATTCGTAATATTGTCTTAGTAATATCTGATATCAGTACAGCTATTTCAATTAAGGTTGTCCCCGAGCAAAGCGGAAAAGTCAAATTCGAGCGTGAAAGGCTGATGGAAATCGCAAAAAAATTCATTAATTTTTTAGGTGTATTAGAAAACAGTGAAAAACATGATTCAGTATGCAGTACACTAATTCAACATTAACCCATCAATGTTCAACGCTTTTGTTTTGGCTTGGTAATTGTTTAATTAACATTTAAGTACTAGCATGAGCAGCCGATCTGTACGTGTTTGTATATCAGATACAGATCGGATGCGAATGTTTTATCGTACTTAAAAAATGACCCATCTTATAGTCTAGGACCTGTATATGAGTTTGTATGCATTTCATTTAGGACAGATAATCTCAACTGTTTTAGGGTAAGTTGACCATGACGGTCAACATGGTAACGCTGCCCGAACCCCAATCCGGGGCGAAACGTCTGAAACTGACCACACCCAAAAATGACGCTTTCGCCATACTGCTATCTACCAAACCATAAAAGCTTTGGCTATTCTGAGGTGCTTATATGGTTCAGAGATGGTACTTTTGGGGGTGGTCATTGGTAAGTGTGAAATGCCAAGCACTAATATTTCACAAGAAAATGGCCAAGCAATAATCATAGTTAAAGGTCAATTTGTGGCTTGCAAATTCAGATAAACAGCAGTGGACTTACATTACCTTTTTCCCTAAATCTTTTTTATAGAAACATAAATGGTACTTATTTAAATATATTATCACTGGTTTGGTGTAAAATAGTTAATATTTTCTGACCGAAATAATAATTTGAAATGTGCCTACCTCCTGCAAATAGACGTATTTGGCCAAGTTCTCCACTTTACTCCGTTGTTTATCGGCGATCTCGTCGACATCCTACAAAAAATGTAAATCATCTCAGACATAGTGGTATCAAGAACATTTTAAACAAGTTTCAACTTGGTTTCAAGTAGATCATACCTGTTTAACCATCGACAAGGTAAATCCACAACTTTGTCCAAATTCGGCGCCATTTTGTCATCCCATGTCGCTTGTTAACAATTCAGCCTTGTTACTCTTCCATCCAAGCCGTTTCCATTCCACTAATAATAAATTTAACCCTTTATAACAGGGGGAAACTAAAAAATCTAAACAAAATATAAGAAATACGCCATTCTATCACCATGTAAAATTTTGATCACGAGTCTTTCAAAACATTCCGTACAAATATCGCGTGACAAAGTAACAGGGACGTGACAGGAGGGGGTGAATTATTTCACGAAGATAGAAGGCTGCGTGAAATAGACCAAAAGCTAAATACAATCATACAAATGTTTGTTTTATTTCTTGTAGCGACAAATATATACATATTATTATTTATTAATATGAAAAAGTCATACAAATTAAATGTTGATTGTTGGTTTTACCATAATGTGTGGGCATTCCTTTCATTTTTCAAGTCTCTTCCCCCCCTGTCACGTCCCTGTTGCTAAACCACGCGAGATTTGTACGAAATGTTTTGAAGGACTCGTAAACAACATTTTACAGGGTGATAAAATGGCGTATTT
>CACRXK020014151.1:0-13337 GCA_902702795.2 Paramuricea clavata
TCAAATAGGATTTGAATACCTATTTCAAAGCTATTTTTTTGAAAAATATAAATAACCTATGTTTTAAATAGAGTGTAAATAGTCACATACTATTTTATGAAATTTGATAAATAGTAATAAAATAGTCATATTTTTGAAAAAATATAGAAAAAATAGGGCTAAATAGAGAAGAAATAGGTCTAAATTAAGTTATAAATATGTTGGATTCTACAAGGGAGAGCACGAGCAATTAACATGCCAGTGCATTTTTTAAGGATTCTTCAGTGGTGAGGCAAAACTTCCAAAGGACCCATTTTCCTTGCCCTCCCCCAGCATAGTATGCAATCGCCGAAGGTGTGAGCGGAGTATCGCAGGCACGAGTTAGCTAGGGGGTTGAAGCTGGGGGCATGTCCCTCTCCCAGGAAATTTTTAAAATTTGGTTCTCTGAAATAGCATTTCCTGCATTCTGAGAGCACATTTAAAAAAATCTCAGCTTCTCAAAACAAAGTTTTAATGGTGAAATGTGTAATAAATTGCTCACTAAACATTCAAACATGACATAAGTTTAAGTATGCCCACCAACAAATTTTGTTTTTTAAACTTCTTTTCAATGTTAAACTCATTTACTCAATACAGGTCCTAGCAGGGCCTTTTTAAGGATTTTCCCCGTTGGGAGGGGGGGGGGCATTTTTTGAAAAGGGACCTTCTTGTGAGATAATATATTAGAGGGGGATAGGTAATGGCTGAAGGCCACGAAGAAGGGCATTCTCTGCCAGAACATTTTTGAAATTTCAAACCCGGAAATGCCATTTCCTGCATTCTGAGCATTCCAAATTTGCTCCAAAATTTATGCTAACTGTACTTGTATTTGAAATAAAAGAAGGAAAAACGCACCAAAATTATAATAATTATTAGTTACAATAATTTATCATCACTTAGTGGTAGAAATAAAATCGATTTTGTTAAACAAGGACTAAGGATAAAGCCTAAAATTTGCTTTCCGTTTATCTATTTATGATTCTTCGCCACAGAATAAAGATCAGTAACAACAGAAGGGCCACTCAGCGGTGTAACGTGTCCACGTTTTTTTATGCAAAAATATGCATTTACTGGCCAGAAGGTGGAGCAGCCAGCCAGTACAGCGTGTTTATTGGCCACAAATGTCATTGACTGGCTAGGAAAATGGCGGCCAATATTCGTAATGCGACATGCGCGAGGACAGAAACTTCAAAGCTTCCGACGTAAGTGGCCCTTCTATATGGATCTTTATTCTATGTCTTTGCTGCATGGTTTGTTTGTATAAATTTAGGAAAAAGGGACTTTTCCTGGGGGCAAAATGTGATTTCGTGGGCGGACATAAGGGGGACTTGGGGGGGGCATTTGACCCCCAGCTTGTATGTTAAAAAAGGCCCTGGGTCCTAGGGCCCAAGCTTTGGGGCAATAGGCCATTTTTTTTCTTCAGTGTTGGGGCAGAGGAAGGGGCCCAATGAGCAAGTACTCCACCAGTCCATGGTATTAAAAAATGCCTTGTAACATGCATTTCTTAATCTGAGTTAAATTTTGCAATTCCTACGGCACAGATGAAGGTACAGTGTATCATTGAGTTTTGAGATGAAAATTTTTAAAAATCGTGAACATACGTTTGTCATGCCTCTTGACATAATGTACACTGACTGACAATATATTTCACAGACTTATGAACCTTGTTCATATTAGAATTTACCCAACATTGCCCTTCAATACCACCATTAGCGATGTCAAACATATCAGTTTAAATTATCGTGTTGCTTCATTTCATTGTGGTGCATGCTGTGACACTCTTTTTGCATGCACGCCTTTGTTTTGGATAAAGTCTACTTTTTTCTGGTCTTATTTGTCTCTCACTCTCAGTTTCCTTTGACAGCTTTCTTTTTGAAGTCTGTTTTGTTTCTCGTTGTCAGTTCCCTATGATCGCTTTCCTTTTTTATTATATTTACTAGATTTTTCAAGCCCAGATTGTTTAGTGCTTTCAGTTTCTATTGAGCGTCTTTTGTTCTATATCTTTTGCACATTTAACTCAAATAAATTTATTTCAAATAAATTAATATGGAGTTCCACTGACAAAGAATACAAATATTGCTCTAAGTCTAGAATATTTCTACATTTCATGACAACAGCCGTGCCATTGGGATAGGCATACGTACCACTAAAGTCTCTGGCATGTGTGTCAAATAAGTAGAAAGAATAAGACCATCGTATAACCTTCTAATTTAATATTAGCACAACTATCATTCAAAAAAGTATTCACAAATCCTGAATGAATATTGAAGTGAGACTCAATTTCCCGCTCATTTCTAACAAGACCTTGAAGCTCTTTTCCATAATTTATAAACCAATATTGTTTTTCATTTCTTGCATCATCATCATACAGGCATATCAATAGTAATGTATGCCTCAATGGGCTCCACCACAATGGGCGGACACTTACAGTTAGTTGGTGCCTCAACGGGCTCCACTGCCATGGGCGCCGATCACTGATAATAGAATTACGCATCCTCATATTGCCCAAACCACGTACCTTCCTTCTCACGATTATGGATATTAATTAATTCTTCCTGATTCCTTAATTTCCAAAAATCCGGATCGAAAACTACGTACTATATTAGTATTATTATCTTTCAGCAGCGCCAGCAGCCATCTCATCCTGTGAATAGAAAAGTACCAAGACCAACTCCAGGATTTTTGAAACCACGTTTGATGCAGGTAATTTAATGTAAGAAATAAATTGGTTACCACAAAATCCTGGCTTTTCATGCAATCTGCATGATTGGCTGTAGCACTGAGCGGACTGATCTCCTAGCCAAATAAAGTCCATTTAACACTCCTCAAAAGCTTCCGCGAACATTTATAAATATACATCCTCTGCTTTGCATGTACCTTTTATATAGTGATATTAATTAAGCAGTTATTCTTCGAATTATAATTAAATCATATATTCAGCCGATGATGGTCCATGTAGCACCGAATTTTATTAGTATAAGATATTACTATAGTACATATAGATAAAAGGGATCACGTGACAAAATAAACCAATCAGATTTGGATAACTTTTAGGCAAAGAAAATACATGATACATAAGCAGACATTGATATAGATTTTTAAATTCTCACCTTATTTCATAATTTTCATGATATTGTTTTAATTATTCCGTATTTTCCTCACTAATATGTTCTGTGATGTGATTTACATTTTGTTTTGACTAAGGGGCCCGTTCATGTGGGCAAAAGTTATCGCTGTTAACAAGAAAACTTTTCGACAAGTTTACACGCGGGATCTTGCCTTGTTATGAAAATAATATGAAAAGTTATATCACTGCGTTCATATGAGACAAAATGTCTTCCCGTGTACCGGATCTTGATTGTTGACAGGCAGTGAATGTTTTGGAGTTTTAAATAAGTTTTAAATTGCCCGTGAATATGTTTGACAGAGTAAATGCCATGAATAACCTCGTTAGCCGCCATGCAGGTTTAATATAAATTCTCACGATAGGAAGAGTATAGTCTCCCTCGCAGCGTTCTTATAGCTCTAACCCTCGCTAACTAACGTCTGCTGAAACGAGCTACACATTCCATTCCCTCCGATCGACCAATCACAGCGAACCTTCTATATTTCGGAAAGTGATTTACGGGCGGAATAAATAGTACATAAATATTTTTATATTTTGAAAGCAGTCGTCGGTTGAATTTTGGTCAAAATTGCACATAAATTGAATTTAAAGACATTGATACTTTCATACTTGTCCAGGAAATAAAATGCGCTATTAGTTATCAGATTCGGATATTAAAGATGTTCGGTTATATTTAAAACGTGGACAGGATGGCATACTCGAGGGCATACTGTATTAATCTAGTGGCGACAGCATCAAATGCAGAATATATTTCGCTGAAATTTGAACTTTTGACAGATATATATCTTTAAGACAACAGAACAGAAGACAGAAAATTTGATATAATACTGTGGCTTAGAAAGCAAAATATTAGTTTCAAAGTAAACTAATTTGCTGTTTGAGCAATGACTTCTGACTTTTGAATGTAAACACAACACAAATAAAACCCGAGAAACTTTTAATTGCACCGATATGAATTTCCAGTACGCCCAAACTTCAAAAGGTTTATACATGTAACTTCGCTATTACTTTTCTACATGCAGCAAGAACTTAATCTTTTAGAATTTTTCATCAAAGCCATGGCATATCGGAAGAATTTAATAGCAACATTTGGTCATATCCTGATTTACTCGTTCTCGAGTTTCCCAATTGCTTGTTTGTCATTGTTAACAAAATTTAAAATTTCGCCTGTTGCATAGCTTTTGCATTTTATATACGCTGGTTGTTTGCGTAACATGCGAGAAGATGATCACAATATTATTCTACGTAAACATCGTGAAGTTCAAGGCTTTAGTTTCCAAAATATCTCCATGCAAGTAAACAAATTTCAATGCAAGTAAACATGCTTCCAATTGGCTCTAACTCTTTTGAACACTGCCAGATGATTGGCTCCTAAAACAAAGGGAATGGAATGTGCAGCTTGTTTCAGCAGACGTTAGTTAGCGAGGGTTAGAGCTATAAGAACGTCTGCGAGGGAGACTACCATTACGTCAGAGAAAAAAAATTTGTGCAAGCAAACAGCAAAGTACAAATAGTCTTGAAAAAAAATTCGTGCAGAGGTTAAATGCATTAAAAAAAATCCTGGAGAGACATGAGACTGAAAAAAAATTTTTAATGGTCCGCCCCTTAGTGTCATTTTCAGAATTAGCTGTCAAACATAAAAATGTCTGTGAAATCTGCAGAATGTAGATCCCCAAAAACTTTCGGGGAACTATGTTCTCAGGTTCCGATACATTTCCCACCTCTGTAAAGAGGTCGGATTCATGATAATTTACTATTTCCAAAAGTCTATGACTAAGCTATTCAACTTCATTATGATATGTATATAACTGTAGGTGCAGATGATCTGGTCCTTAAAGCACAAGTCCTTGCTGGTGGCAGAGGAAAAGGTGTGTTTGAAGGAGGCTTACATGGAGGAGTGAGGATTGTATTTAGGTAATTGTTTTAGGTAAATTGTTTGAAACTGTGTATTAACTTTAAAGGATTAGTATCACACCATGGTATTAATATTGTGGGCTTTTGTTATTGTTTCTATGTTATCCAAATCAACAAATAACAATAAAAATGTCTTGCTACAGTACAATACTGTCACTACTAGGTACATTTCTAATGAGAATCAGATAAAAGAAGCAAAGATTCTCAAGGGATGGTTTAAATATCCGACAGATTACAAAAAACATTTCTAGACCTATTGATCTGCTCGGCCCAAAACATTTCTAGACCTATTGATCTGCTCGGCCTATAAAATGGCCCCCAGCAGGAACTTGAGCCTGCAAGACCTTGGTGTGGCACTAATTCATTTGAGGCTACTTAGGACAAAAATATTTCATCTCTGACTAGTACATTTTTAAAATTTATCACATCTATGTATTCAAGTCGGAATTGTGTTTTTATGGCTATAGCTAAACATATGAATTGCTTATTGCTATAATATTGCCAAAGATTGAATCCATTTGGATCCGTCATGTTGTAGCCAGGGGTGGAAACAATATGCGAGCACTGCTCGCAGGAAATATGTTAAATAGCTGCAGGAAATTCGTTTGAAAGAGGTGTGCAAATCTGATCCGAAACTGATCCAAATTGAATCCGATCCGCAGTGGCGGAAATTCACTTTCTCCGTTGTTGGGGCAAAGCCTCCTAAATTTCCGACAAAACTGTCAAATTTCCGACACCCCCCCCCCCCATTTGCACTCAAAAAGACTGTTTTTAGCCCTCTTTTAGGTCAAAATTTCCGAAAATTAATCAGTTTTCCGTGAAGGGGGGGGGGGGCGCCCCCCTGCCCCACCAAGATTTCCGCCACTGCCGATCCAATCGGACTTGTTCGGATTTCGGAACCAAAATATTCATTTCGGATCGGATTGATAAAGTTGTTTCGTAGTCGGATTGGATCGGATCGGACTTCGATATCCCAAATAAAATGAATTAATTATCCACGCATTATCGCAAGAATTAATTATCCATGCATTTATCAAAGATTATCGCAGTTGTCGCTGCATTATTCGTTTGATAGTTCAATTGGACGTCAAGTGCTTTGTCAGCTTCTTGACATGTATTTCTTGATTTTATATTTATTTGGTTAAATATTTCAACTTGATTACTTGAATGAGAAATTTATTTTATTAAAGAATTCTTCGGATCGGATCGGATTGGAATTATTCTTTATCAAAACTCGGATTCGGATTAGACAATTTCGGATCGGATTTTAAACATTAGGTAATTGTCGGATTATAAACGTCCAATCCGATGCACACCTCTAGTTAACACCCATGTCCCACTGTGGGCACAACAACATATGCTTGACAGACATTATTCCTTGAATTTAAAACCATGGTCAGCTAGAACATTTATATAATATGTTTATGCACATGCAGATTTAGCAAAAAAATACACCGTTAATTGGTCTGCAGGACATTTTTGTCTCCAAGTTGTGCTCCATGTTGTGCCAATTTTTTAGGGGATTTTTTTCTAGTTTATATACTCCATGCTATCATACTGCATCCACCGCATCTACCACATCCTTATTTGTAATCATGATATAAACATAATTGGGTCGTTCCAGAAAAGATCGATACTCCCCCATGGAAGAAATTTCTGCCATCCAGAGGGGGAGGGGAGAAAAAATTGTTTCTGATAATAGTAAATGTATTAGGACATCCGAAGAGGGTAGGGGGGTTAACTTTCTATTTCCTCTGTGGGGATGGTATGGATGTTTTCTGGAATGACCCATTTTAGCCTTTGCTGAAAAATTTTGTGCCATAGATGCCAAGTAGTTGACTATTTTTAAATTTGTTTGTTATATGTTGTTGGTAGATGCAAATGAAATATGGAATATCCCATCACTTGTCCATTCATTGTAGCTTCAGTTTCATAATATTGATTCATGCTATGGCTAGATTTTGAGGTTGTCATGCAATTGTTTAACCTATTGAGCCGAAGTGCGCCCCAGTGGGCCCTACTTCTTCAGGTGATTTTACTCATCAATGGGGAAGCTCTGCAGCTTAATGGCTTAATATAATGCAAATCTTAAATTTGGTCAAACAGTGTTCCCTATTCATGATAGTCTGCCACATTTTTGAGATCAGTGAGGATGAACGGTGAACCATATCCCACGATTATTGACGAACTTTAGACTTTGCTAATGCTTTCCTTTCCCTGGGGCTAAATAGCCGTGCGGAATTACAGTAGCACCCTCGCCCCGGGCTTATGCCTGGAACAGCGCTCTGCACCATTGGCTCGGGGATAAAATTTATTGGATGTCAGTGATCGAACCTGGCCATGGCAACAGTTGTACATTTCGAAGAGGCGAATAAATAAAATAATAAAAATATGCACACATGACCAGTTGCTACTGTATGTCTCGCTTTTACTCTGCTGGGTGTACTCTTCTTCGAAATACTGTTTTTGACTTCTGCAAATATTCTATTCTGTCGCAGTCCAGAGGAATGTAAGGAATATGCAGCGAGGATGATTGGAAAGAAACTATTCACAAAGCAAACTGGAGAGAAAGGCAGACTTTGCAACAAGGTGATTACAGTAATGTTGCCTTTCATTTTTTTACCGTACCCTCTAGTAGTACAGCAGGAAGCTAGTTTCTGATATTCTGCGTGGACCAATGAAAGCAAAAGGTGTCCTGCAAAAGGTATCCTGTAACCTTAAGACAGTTTCTTGTCAGGTCTCCGTACTAGATTAAGTCTTGCTTAAGTTCGCTATTGAATACATAAGGCATAAAACCACGCCGGGACGTCCAGACTTCCACGCTATCAATTAAATAAATACCACCAAATACTTGCATGACGTGGGTACGGTAAGTATTCTTTTATTAAACTTATACTGAATAAAGAGATACTGATTAACATTATGCTCACCACATAGGTCTTGATTTGTGAGAGGTTATATTCCAGAAGAGAGTATTATTTTGCAATAACGATGGAAAGATCTTTTATGGTAAGAACAAATACTAACAGCATAATACTGTATGTCAGTTTAAACGAATTTAAATATTAAGCAATCTGTATGAGCGTATACAACGCGGTTGAGTATAATCATTATAATACGTTTTTGTTGATATGTATCAGTGAATTAGATATCCCACGTTTGTGCATACATAGTAATTATGTGTGTCTAGATCGGGCAATACCGGCAGCTGAGTGGTTTGAGCGCTGGTACGATAAACCAGAGACCTTGGGTTCGATTCCCGGTTGGGATACTCAGAAAATATTTTTCAGTAGATGATTTGACTCCAAGGGCAAACAACAAGTAATATTTTGACAAAATTCACAAAAATACTGTAGGCCCTATTCAGCGATATATACTCAGTAACACTCGTGGCTAAGATTGCATTCAGAACCACATTTTTTTGTTTCCTGTTGCCAAAACAATAAACGGACAAGATCTATTAACATTTTAAACGAATTTACCTCTATTCTTTCTTACTTTAATTACATAATTATATGAAAGTCTCTTAGTTGAAGCAAGGAAAGAGTTAAATTTGTGCTTTTGGACGACATCGATATCTATATTTCTCTTTCAACACAGTCCTATTGTTACTGAAAATCTAAACCTTAGTTAAAACATTGAAATCCTACTATTTACAAATAAAAATTGGCGTTCTATATTAATTTCGCTGTTATCACAGCGTCGTCAGTAATCCGCCTGACGAGGCTATATGATAACAGCGAAATTAATATAGAACGCCAATTTTTATTTGTAAATAGTAGGATTTCAATGTTTTAACTAAGGTTTTAGATATTTTTAGTAACAATAAGACTGTGTTGAAAGAGAAATATAGACATTGATGTCGTCCAAAACTCAAAAGCACAAATTTGTTTTAATTACATTGCATACAGTATATTGCTGTTGTAAAGTATAATCCAGTTTAAAATATCCTACTGTAAGTGAGCGATATTTCATTTGTTTAGTATTTAATTAATCATGCTGGATTTTGAGGGGAGGAGTGAAGAGATGCGCACCTCCGCTGATATCGTTTTGCAACTACTCTGAGAATTGTTCCATCTCCGCTGAAAACTGATGCCCCTCCCCTTGATATATCAAAGTCAAATTTAACAGTAACTTTAATTATTGTTATTAATTTTTTGTGTTGCTTAAGGTCTACACTTCAAATGTAATAAATTATGAATATCATTCATTTATGTGTCCCTTTTAAACCTGTTTTCCACTTCAACTGTATCGTACCGAAACGTACCGTACTGGCGGGCATGCGTAGATTGACGATATGTTGATAAATTCATGTACTTCCGAGTGTATTCGCGTACCAAAATGAATAGTTCGTCGCAAATCAATTTCTTGACATACTACGGAAGCACTAACCAAGTTTTAAATTTTTTGCTACTTTTCGGTATGGTACGCTTGAAGTGGAAAACGGTCTATAGTACACACTTTACTTTGTAGTCATACAATCATAATTCATAAATACATTGACACGTATATACTGTACATTACATGTACTGTATATAGTCATGTTGTCGACTTTAGAGGGGCACGTCGTGAACCCTAACATGCCAGAGAGGGTGGGTCCAAATGGCTGCACCAACCCTAGAATGTGCCCGCCGCCTCTCCCAGCATTTACACCACAATCCAGCCTTGATTTAAAAATTCCTTGGATTTAGTTACCATTATTGTTGTGCTTTTCTAACTACAAATTACCGAAACCAGCACTCTAAAATATCACGTTTCTTCTATTTCTAGGGTCCAGTACTTGTTGGAAGTCACCAAGGTGGAGTAGATATAGAGAAGGTTGCTGCGGAACATCCAGATGCCATATTTAAAGAACCCGTGGATATTAATAAAGGTAAGACTGATTTAGCCAAAACCTGTCTATAGTAGAGTGTGTTTGTTACAACGTCCTTGCCCATCGACCCAGGCTATGATGTCAGCAATCGTTTATGGTAGTTCGCCACATCAAGCCAAGTCATTTTTTTTTTCTTCATCGCACATTGAGCGAGGCAGATTATCTCAAAAAGTCTGTTTAATGGTGTACCCAGAGTTGTCGTATGACGAAGCAATCAAACGTAGCAAACTGACAACACTTTCTGAAAGAAGGTCAAAAAAGGCTTGTGGAAAATTATTTTCACAAATTGTTATTGACTCGATAACAATCGCCTAGACAATCGCCGGTTATTACCAAATATTTCCTCCTTACCGCAGTCTTTGTTAAATGTTTGCATAAAATGACAAAACCTCCAAAATATAAGTCTCCGAAATGACTAGACATATCATTTCAGAGAGTTTAAATTTCATAATCTTCACAGAGAGACGTAAGCCCTCAGACAACCCCACACACACACACACACACACTACCACCACCATGACTACCACATAGCCGCCTACTTCTTTCAAAAAGCCTCCTACTCCAAATTGGGTGCTCTAATAATAAATTGTCTAGATTGCTGCCAGCAAAAACACTATCAATACGTATTCTTAAGGAAGAGTCGAACTTCCTAGTTCCCAAAATTTGTACAGAACGTTTTAAGAACTCTTTAGTTACTGTACAGTAGTTACTTACAGTATGATACTTCTGTGTTTTAAGTTATTCAACAATTATCACCATTCATAATTCACTATTGAATGTAAATTTCGGTTCGATTAAACTGTTAAACCGTTTTTGGTTTGCATTACACAATTTTGTAGTGCATCCAATTCCGGCGCAGTATGGGTGGTGAAGTTCAATCGAATAGTCCAGTTGCCCAGGGCCGGCATAATTTGGGCCGTGGGTGTTGTCAAGAGCGTTATTTTTATCGCACAAAGCAAAGCAAACGCATTACTGTTGAAAAGTAACACAGGACTGGTATGCTTCAAATACCATGGGCATGACGACTATGCTTGGTATCTGCAATCGTCGTTAAATGAAAAAAAAACATGCCATACCACTTCCGCTTTATTTGAAATCCAGGATGTATATCATGACATCGAAGGAACTAGGACTGCAAGTTCTAGCTAGAACATTACTACGTTACCTATTAGTTCAAGTATGAAAAGCATGTCACTGGCAGTAAGACATGAAACGACTCAAGAGTAATTCTCAATAATTTTTTCTGTGTTAAGCATATCATAATGGGAAGCGTAATACGTAGTTATGTGTAATCTTATTGTTACGGTACTTTATTAGGGTTAGGTCTGGAGCAGGCCACAAAATTTGCCAGAACAATGGGTTTCTCTGAAAGCTGTGTACCGTCTGCTGCTGATACAATAATGAAACTTTACCAAATATTTATTGAGAGAGACGCCTTACTAATCGAGATCAATCCTATGGCTGAGGATTCTCTTGGAAGAGGTACAGTAGATTTGTGGCAAGAAAGCTAGACCTGTAGACTGTAGTTGTTCGCACTGATTTATTTGTCCAATAAACTTTATACCGTATATATACTAGTTTAATAATATATTTATCATTTATAAACCTGGAGCGAGGGGGATTCGGCGTAATGTTACCCGGAGTGATGATATCCCCGAGGGAAATATCACTGAGGGTAAGATTTCGCCGAATCACCCGAGCGAAGGTCTATAAATGATATATTATATCGAAAATTAAGAATATAAAACTTTCCACATACCTTCGTGAATACGATGTTTTGTAATTCTTATTAGCGCAAGTAGTTGTCATTTTTCTTTCGAATTACTGTAACTATGTTGGAGAATATGAATAGAAAAATGAATGCCTCAACTTGTAATTGAGCATGAAGTCGCTGGGCTATTGAGATACTCGAGTGTGGCCACTGTCTCAGAGACAAAAAATATTTACCATCTACGAGAGATATCCAATCGACATATGACGGACTTTACAGATATATACCTAATAGCTGTCATCGATGTGAAAACAACTAATTAGAAACGTAAAACTTTAATTTACAATCACCAGCTTATTTGCTTTTGGATCCCAATTTATATAGTTGTGTGTATGGATGCCAAACTTAATTTTGACGACAACGCTGCATTCCGTCAAGACGATTTATTTCAACAACGAGACTGGACTCAGGAGGATGAAAGAGAAGTAGAAGCTGCAGCATATAATCTCAATTATATTGGCTTAGATGGAAGTATAGGCTGTCTAGGTGGGTATATGTATAATATAAGGGAAAATAAATACACTCACGTCTGGAATTTTTTTTCAAAATCCTTGCATGGAAGTAGTATGGATCTTCGTTGGAAATGTAATATGGAAATCCAATTTTCGTACTAATTGCAATTTCTATACTATGGAAATAGTTCCGTCTTACAAGGAAACAGTGTTAGTCTATTTCCGTATACCTTAAATTGCAATACTAGATTCCCCTTATTACGTTTTCGTAGCGCTTTGCATTGTGGTTATAGTGGCATCACCTATATTCAAGATGGCTTATTTTTTGTCCTGACCCGTGCAAGAATTTAAAAAAAAGCTAGGGTCAGGTGCGCGATAGCCAACAGCAAAATATTCGCGAAAACATTCAATATTTTCATTCGAGGCCACTATCTTTATCAGTGATACCACTATAACCACAATGCAAAGCGCTACGAAAACGTAATAAGGCGAATTATCAACTGTGTTCATTGGCCCGAGACGGTGGTATTAAATGATTAAGGCTGTCTCATTTTGTCAAAAGTTTTTGTACACAAAGCATCACGTCTTGCGCGTAATGTCGAACATTTGGCTTGGTCTAGAGCTGCATCATAGCTTAGTGTGGGAGAGATTATTCGCATTGTGCGCTTCTGGACCCGTTCAATTTTATCTGACAAGTTGATGGACAATGATGAATGCCATACCGGACAGCAGTATTCGAGTAGGGATCTAATAAGTGCAAAATATACACGTAGCAAATGAAAAGATGAAACTCCACTGCGCTTGAGAACTCGTAAGAGGTGTAATCTCTTTTATGCTTTGGTTACTATCTCACTGATGTGCAAATCCCACTTCAGATTATTCTGGATCGCTAAACCTAATCCTTTGTGGGATTCTATTCTTTCAAGACTAATATTTTCAACAACTAAGGTGGGAGGGGGCTGCTCAATATCTCGTCGAAAGGAGACGATCATCTCCCTACACTTTTTGTGATTCAATTTCATATTATTGGTACTTGCCCAATCACCAATTGGGTCCAATTCGTTTTGTAGTATAGATATCTCTCTTGTTGGGACAATCTCAGATATCGTCACGTCGTCTACGTACTTCCAATTACTGGAACGCGGGGATACTATTTTCAAATCATTAATCATTATAACAAAA
>CACRXK020014152.1:0-13337 GCA_902702795.2 Paramuricea clavata
GTAGAACTGTTGTTAACACAACACCATTTACTAAACTGATTTCAACATAAACATGTACATTTGAACAGCTGTTGACCCAACAAATGGTAAAGAATATATAAATTATGGTACATGTATACAGGGCATACATGTAGTTGCCAACTCTCATGGATCCACCATCATCATCACGTTTTTATTAAAACCACCCCGTTGAGCTCACAGCTTGGTAATTTCTGACAGATTTCGAAAATAACCCAACTGGTTTTCAAATATGTTGGCTTTGTTGCACATTTTAAATTAACTATTAAGAGTGACTTCTTTTGCGTCAAATTACATAAAGCCTTTTTCTTCTGAAAAAATTCACGCCATTAAGCCAAAAATAGATAATCAAAACATCACTTTTGTATATCTAAATAAAGGCCACCAAAACGATCTAGAGACTCCATCTTTTCAAAATGTTTCATCTCAAGACCAACTATGATGGCGACTCGTTGGTCCCCCAAAACAAAATCTCACGGATGTTTTTTTCCAAAGTTGGCAACTTAATGATATAGTCTAGGACCTGTATATGAATTATTATGCGATTCATTTAGGACAGGTAATCTCAACAGTTTTTGGGTAAAATGACCATGGCGGTCAACATGGTATATGTGCGAAAACCTGAATCCGGGACGAATGTCCTGAAAATGACCCCGCCCTAAAACGGCAGTGTCGACATAGCTCTAACTTCCGAAAAGGAAAAGCGATAGCCTTTCTGATGTGCTTATAGTGTTTAGAAGGATTGCTTTTAGGGGTGGTCATTGGAAGGAAAAATTTGTCGAAGTATAATATTTTACCAGAAAATGACTATGCACCACCCCAGGTAAATTGCTGATTATGCACAAAAAAACTAATATGCCTGGCAGAAATTAAATATTCTTATTTCCTAAAAAAAATTATCATGGGGTGAAAAACTATGCTTAATTTAATATAAATATTGTTGATTTCATAATGATTGTCATTGTTTTCTTTAAATATAATACATTTTATTTCACTTACCCCCCACGAAAACACGATTTCAGCCATATTTTGCCGTCTTGTTTGCTTTTTATCGCCGAATCTCGCAAATATCATCCAGTTATTGTACTTTTACATAATCATAATGAGGAAGGAAAAATCCTCCCATTAGGAAGGAAAAATCCTCCCGTATAATCCCGTATACCATTTACGTTCAAAATAAAAAACAAATCATTTGAAAGTCACACGCAATCTTCGCGAAAACTTCTCGTGGACACATGACAGGGGGGTTGAATATTTTCACGAATATGTTCGCCACCACAGAAACATAACTAAATATATTGTATTTATTGTATTTTATGATTTATGACAAAACTACGCAAATATTTATTGTTTTTATTATAAATCATAAAAATACAATAAATACAATATATTTAGTTATGTTTCTGTGGTGGCGAACATATTCGTGAAAATATTCAACCCCCCCTGTCAAGTGTCCACGAGAAGTTTTCGCGAAGATTGCGCGTGACTTTCAAATAATTTGTTTTTTATTTTGAACCTAAATGGTATACGGGAGGATTTGTCCTTCCTAATGGGACAAAAGTTGCCAATTTTTGGATTGGGACTATTCTACAATGAAGTACTCTTGGATACTGTAATCTAAATACATATGGAAACGAAGAAGTTGCATTTATCAGACAGAGAAGCGGCGAGCCATTAAAATGGCGGCATTTTGGCGGAATATCGAAGGACACAATATCGAAGGTAAAATACACTGCACTGTTACAAAAGTGGATGAAACCTTCTTTGAAATCTTCTTCAGCCATTTATGATTATGTAAAAGTACAATAATTGGATGATATTTGCGAGATTCGGCGATAAAAAGCAAACAAGACGGCAAAATATGGCTGAAATCGTGTTTTCGTGGGGGGTAAGTGAAATAAAATGTATTATATTTAAAGAAAACAATGACAATCCTTATGAAATCAACAATATTTATATTAAATTAAGCATAGTTTTTCACCCCATGATAATTTTTTTTGGGAAATAAGAATATTTAATTTCTGCCAGGCATATTAGTTATTTTGTGCATAATCAGCAATTTACCTGGGGTGGTGCATAGTCATTTTCTGGTAAAATATTATACTTCGACAAATTTTTCCTTCCAATGACCACCCCTAAAAGCAACCCTTCTAAACACTATAAGCACTTCAGAAAGGCTATCGCTTTTCCTTTTTGGAAGTTAGAGCTATGTCGACACTGCCGTTTCAGGACGGGGTCATTTTCAGGACTTTCGTCCCGGATTCAGGTTTTGGCACATATGCCATGTTGACCGCCATGGTCATTTTACCCTAAAACAGTTGAGATTACCTGTCCTAAATGAATCGCATACAAACTCATATACAGGTCCTAGACTAGTGGAATTATGTCAAGTTCGAGTGCAAATATAGATGAGAAAGTTGAGGACAATGATGGAGATGTAAAAGGTAAGATTTGTGAACCTTCTGCATTATTTATAGTATGTAAATATTGATTGAATTATTGAAATCGTGAGTTCTGAGGGTCATGGGGGTCATGACAAATATGATTATAATAGTCTTAGGCAGCGTTTACACTGTACCGTTTTCGTAGCGTTCTCGTATTGTTCGAGAGAACTAGACTATTGTCTTGCGTTCCCTTGAGGATTAAGAACAATACGAGAACGCTACGAAAACGGTACAGTGTAAACGCTGCCTTAATAGTGCAATGTTCAAACCTCAAAACAAAATTAAAATAAAGTCATCAATTTCCACACAAACAAATGAATAGATTATAAACTTTTTGTCTGTTAATAGTATTATCATGAAGCTGGCCCATATTACTTTTATTATTAGTTACGTTGTTAGTGCAGTTATTAAGTGTACAGATAGTATTAACTATTAACTCACTATTAAGTACAGTTGCCATATTAATCTTGATATTTTTGTAATCGTCAAAGCATGTGTCTTTCACCACTGATATTGTGGGTTCAAATCATGTTGGGACAACTTCCTCCCACAGGGAATGTTGACAGTGTTGGTAGGGATTTCCTTAAAAAAACTAACTGTTCAGTAATAAATCTTGTATGACGGAACTTTCTCTAAACCGCATGTTATTAATTCTGTGTTTGAATAATTAGACCATAGGCTTAGTTAAAAATTATTTTAATAACTACGTTTCAGAGAATAACTCCATCTTCAGGTTAAAGGTGACTAAAGATATAAAAACTTTCAACACAATTACAAATTTAGACAAAATCTGTTAGGATTGTGTATAATAGTTGACGTGCACTTCAAAGTAAGGGGCTGTTTATATGGAAGCGAGCCAGCCCTGGTACCCGAGCTAGCTAACTTCCCCCAGATGAATTTCATCACAAGTTTACATGAAACTTTTGGGGCAGCTAACTTTGGAAAACAAATACAAATTTTCGCAAGAAAGTTTGGGCATGTGCACGAAGACATTATTTTACTTAAAAGCCGAGCCAGCTCGGGTAAATGTGTTTATAAGGAAAACTACCCAGCCCGTTTACGGTTTACCCGAGGTCTCGGGTCACACGAAGCAGTACCTCGGTTAGGCGGGCCAGCTCAGTTCTCATATAAATGCAAGATGAAATTTAGTAGGAAATATTAACAAAGACGGGATCTCCCCTAAAGCGAGCTATCTCGGGTACCCGAGCTGGCTCGCCTCATATAAACAGCCCCTAACTCGTGTCCATGTTCAGTAATAGCTGTGCTATGTGATAGCAAGTCATAAGGTGGCTGCAATGGCACCCTAAGAAAACATTCCACTTGATCACATTGAGCTGTTTCCTTTGCAATTCAGCTTAGCTCTCAGCTGCAAGTAAGAATAATAAGCACATCACTTACTTACTTCTTTACTTACTTACCTATACAGCTAATTCAGTTAAGGTTATCCTATGAAAACCACAAACCTAGAGCTCTAAGCACGAAAAGCACAATGGGTGTATGTATCATAATGAGATTGTTTATGCATGCATGTTAGTACATTTATGCAAAACAAGTGAATTTAATTCCCAAAGGAGTTAAGCATGTCCCACAAACAACTTTCTTTAATGTTAAAAAGTTTAAAAATCCAATGAATTTTGCCGAGTTTGCTATGGAATTGGGTTACACAAGCAAATAGAATCCGAAATAGGCAAAAATCACAGGAATTTGTGAATTATAAATTGCTTTTTTCATGCAAAACCAAAACGACTTGTGGGACGTAACAACCGTAACTACGGAGTGTGGGAACAGTATGAATTACATACTATATGCATGTCCATCGTGCTTTTCCCGCCTAGAGCGCTAAGTTTGTGGTTTTCTGAGGACAACCTTAATTGAATTACAGTAGCTGTATATTAATTTGTCTGATTCTTACAAATAAAAAGGTTGGTCAGAGCAAGAGGTTCAACAATGGCTCATAAAAAATGGATTTGAAGAGGAATCTCAGTTTTTTCAGGGTTAGTGTACCATAAGTTATTATTTCTGCAGGTACACTCAATTCAACTATGGAAGCATTAAATTAATAGGTAATATGCAAAAAAAATATTAAGGCCAAAGTGCACTGTATACATGTAATTGTTGGATAAGTTATTATATAGTTGAGGTTTTTGTCCAGGGTCAAAAATCACATAGAAAAGTCAAGGGATGCAAAAAGGGAGAGTTTGAATTCTTAATTGTTACCCTTCACTTTTTTGTCCAGGAGGGGGACCTGGGTAATCACTTGACATGTGATAAAAAAAATTATATAGGACATCCAAATTGGAGTGGGGCTAACTTTCAGTTCCTCTGTTGGGCAGGTGTGGATGTTTCCTATAATATTACAGTACAGTATATTGAATAAGTTGGCCCACAATTACTCACTTGTTCATTGGGGATTGATGAGCCCAAGCAAATGTTCAAAATCCAGTGCTGCCACCCTGATTAGTTAAACATGAAATTTAGCTTTGTAAATTGTTTTATTGTTAGATCTAGTGCATTTCGAGCTATCTTGCATCTGTCTGCTATAATATGGTTTTAACGGTTTATGGCTCCTTGAAATCGATACATGCAGGGATAGCTCGGAATATGTTATAGTCACTATAGTATTTAGATTGTATAATTTATATTGTGACAAAGTTTATAAAATAAAATGAAATAAATCTTTTATTAGCTGAAAAGATTTCAGGAAAGTCACTGCTGTCAATTGAGAAAAGTGACCTAAAAGAGATGGGAATAAAGACCCTGGGTAAACGAATTGAGCTTATGACAAAAATTGATGAACTGCTGCATAAAGGAAGTGGAGATGTTGTAACTCAAGTCTCAAGTGGAAATATACAGTCCTTTAAAAGGAAAATCACAAAATTGGACAAAGAGAGCTGGGATGAGAAAACCAAGAATGAATACCTTGAGAAGTAGTTGTCTAGCATAAATTACAGTACTGAACTAGAAATATATGCATGCAGCAACCCCTCGCCTATATTTTCCAAACATTGATTTAACATGAAGTATTAGTTGGTCTGCAATGAACGCAGGCTTGAGGTGTGCGTCAAGTATTCCCATGGCAACAAGATAATTTAAAAATTTTTAATTTTATTTATTTTTTTGTGTAAAACGGCAAAAAATAGTTGAAAGATTAGTACTTTTAACTATACAACAATGAATTTCCAAAATATATACTGTGGGTAACCGTATGTTATTTTTCATTTTGTGAGCTTTGATATACAATGTAATGTGAAATTTAACCTGAAATGCTTCGTAAAATGTTTTGAAATGTTCATTCAACCAAACTGTTGAATAATTTCAGTTCAGTCTAAATCTTAAATTAAACAGGGTAATTTACTAATTTAGGAAATTGAAAAGGAAAGCAGTTCATGTTTTAGGCAAAAAATTTAATTAAAGATGCGGTACAGTCCGATTTGCACATGTGCACAAAGGAGCCCTCTTTTTATTTACAAACAGTTTATTTAGGTTTTTATTTCATTTTATGTTCTTTATCTTGCTTACTTCTACAAATATTTTGATCGAAAGAAATTAAATGCCCGCCATCTTGGATTTTTGTAGATACGCATGTTACGTCACAACAGGGGTCACGCAATATTTTTATCTAGACAACCACTAATCATTTTGCATTCAAAATTATACTCTGTATGCCCTTGGAAATATCAAGATCACTTGAAACCTTTAAAACATCTACCTATACTTATTTTTCACCCTGCTCGGTTTCCTTTGTTCTTATCGGGGAATATATTCAATATTCCACTCTATTCAATTTCCGTTTAATAATCCCCTCTAATATTCACCTGCAATTAATAATCCCCTCTAATATTCACCTGCAATGTCTTTGCAGCACAAAAAATGAGAAAAAACAACATCGCAAAAGCAATATGGCATTGAGAATTATTTCTTTTCTGACTCATTAACGCCACCTCGCAGTGTGAAAAATAAGTACGTTATTTTGAGGCACCTCGGGGATATGTGTTTATTCACCTCGGCGCTGCGCGCCTCGGTGAATAAATCACATATCCCCTCGTTGCCTCAAAATAACCTATACGAATGTATATTTCTAGTATAATCAACGAAGAGTTACTATGGCGATATGTTCCGTGGATAATGGAAAAAGATCAAGCGTTGGCCGTTAGGGTAAACTAACTTTATTTATACTGGATAGCTCTAGCAGTTCTAAACTGTTCTTCCTAGAGGTCCAGTAAGGATCATCTCTTATTAATCCAGTGTTACTACAGGAGGAAACCAAAACTAAACTAACTTTATTTATACTGGATAGCTCTATCGGTTGTAAACTGTTCTTCCTAGAGGTCCAGTAAGGATCATCTCTTATTGATCCAGTGTTACTACAGGAGGAAACCAAAACTAAACTAACTTTATTTATACTGGATAGCTCTATCGGTTGTAAACTGTTCTCCCTAGAGGTCCAGTAAGAATCATCTCTTATTGATCCAGTGTTACTACAGGAGGAAACCTAAACTAAACTAACTTTATTTATACTGGATAGCTCTATCGGTTCTAAACTGTTCTTGCTAGAGGTTCAGTAAGGGTTAATTAACCATTGTGTATGATTTTTCTTTCTCAGATATTCAGCGAAAGTTCACTGGATGAAGCGACGGAGAAACTGCAGCCAGATTATATTTTAGAATATTTTAGTAAATTTCCAATCGCGTTGCAAAAATATTTGGAATTTTTAGTATTTCAAAAAAAGTTAGATGTGAGTTCGTTTAAATTTTGTGTAATGCATTTAATAAAGTAGATAGCTCTATTAGTTCTACATTGTTCGTCTTAGAGGTCCAGTTAGGGGCCTCAGGGCTATCTCTTATTGACCCAGTGTTTATTACAGAAGGATAATCGCCTGAGGTGAATGAGACAATTGCATACTTAGGATGAAATCCTGGTCACAGAGAGGTGTAAGACACATGTACTATCGGCTACTAACACCTCACATATGTTTTTTTTAGAAAGAAAAGTACCATAGTCGTCTTGCGATATTTTATTTGGATCAAGTCCAGAATTTAAAGAAGAACCCAAAGTCTTCAAAAGAAGCGATTGATAACGCGAGGTATACTGTGATGGTGATGATGGTGATGATGATTATGATGATTATGATAATGATGATAATGATGGTGATGATGATGGTATGAACAAACTCGAAATCAACTTCAGTAATCTTTTTCGTGAATATTTCATTCAGGGTTTCGCTACAGTCAATGTTAAAATTCTCCTCACTCTACAACGCGTCGCTTCTGTTGTCAAAGATTCCAGAAGAAAGTGGTTTGGATCTAGAAACAGCCATGTTATACGGAAGGGTAAGTCTAGCGCGAATTTCTCCTTGTATTTTTAAGGCAGTTGCATCCCTACCGAGCGACGTCTAGTGCCGAGCGTTCTTCCTGCAGTAACACTGAGCAATAAAGGATTATCCTTTCTCGACCTATAGAGTTTAGAACAGACTTGGCCTCGTAGCTCAGTTGGCAGAGCATTGGACTAGTATCCCAAAGGTCGCGTGTTCGATTCCCACCATGGTCAGGCTAACTTTTCAGCCTGCCCGGTGTGGATATACACTCAAGCCGCGTTCACACCAGCGGCCCTGGCCTGGCCTGGACCTGGCCTGGGCCAATTGTGACGCATTCACACTTGCTTGACGCCCAACTCCAGGCCAAAGCAATCAGGCGTCAATATAAACGTCCTTGTGTTCCACTAAAGTATTTAATTTCGCGCTTTGAATGTTTTTCCCTCCAATTGTATGACAATCATCTGACCAGTTTTTATCGTGGGCAGATATTGCGATGGTAACGGGGCCTCGCCCAGGAAAAACCCGTTCACACCAGTGATGATCGAGGCCCAGGCCAGGCCAAGGCCAGATCCAGGCCACCTACATTTGCTGGCCTGGATTTCTTGACTTAGGCCAGGCCTAGGCCAGGCTCAGGCCAGGTAAAACCCGTTCACACCTAGACCCAGGCCAGGTCCAGGCCAGGCCTGGACCGCTAGTGTGAACGCGGCTTCAGAGTAACATCAATAACTAATTATTCATGTGAGTACATAACATCAAAACAAACGCAAGAAATATATATCATGAGTTTAGAACAGTTTCGAATAGAGCGAGCTTTGTCATACAAATAAAGTAGAGCCATTCAGGAAGTCAGAGTTGCCAAACTAAAGTATTTTACTTGATTATATTTTCAGTTGGAACATCATGAAAAAGCTTTGAAAATTTATGTTCACGAACTGGCAGATTTTGACGGCGCTGTGGCTTACTGCGAATTCTACTCCAAGGTTGCTTCATGTATTTCGTATTTTTACCAAACTTTTCATCACTAAGTATAATTAAAAAAATATTATCCAACTTAATGTGATGCAAACTGGTGATAAAAGTTTAATCTTTTTCTTTTTGTTGACAGGGTCACGACAGGAGTTATCGTAGAAAACTATTTTATCTCTTACTGTCGGTGTATTTACAGTCTGGAGTGTAAGTTATAATACTTTTAGTATTGTGTCTTATAGTACTTTCAACAATATTTTTGTACAAACAAGCTGATCAAAATACGAGATGATGGCAAGCTTTTTGATTTTTTTTTTCAGAAAGCAAACAAATGATATGGTCGTGGCAGCCGTGAGCTTACTCAATTCTCATATTCAGGATTTTGATCCGGTGAAGGTCGGTAAAGTTGTCGCAATATATTTATTTCACATAGTTTGACTGTTCATACAATGATTTACCCTCAGGCACATGCTGGCGATTTGACTCTACGCAAAAGGATATACAATTACTTTATGGTTTCCGTGTTTGGATGGCCTGATCCAAACACGCGGGAATGTTGCGAGAGTTAAGAAAAGCGAGCGAAATCACGAGCCGAAGGCGAGTGATTTTGCCCGCTTTTCTTAACTCGAGCAACATTCCCAAGTGTTTGGATCAGTCCATCCAAACACGGAAACCATAAAGTAACTGTTTTATAAAATAACAACAACACGGTAGTCTTCCGTGTTTGGATGGCCTGATCCAAACACGGCTTTCGACCAATCAGAACACGCGTTATATACATGTTATTTTATAATGACTCTTACTGTACCTCTAGGGAGAACAGTTTCCAGTATAAATAAAGTTAGTTTTGTATATTTAGGTTATGGAAATAATTCCAGAAGAATGGTCAGTAAGGTTAATCTCACCTTTCCTGATCGGCTTGTCCCGAGACAGCTTGCACACCAGTCGTAATACCAAACTCAGGAAGAATTTGATGAGATCTGAAAATATAAAGGTACGTGGTTATGTTTGTGCTGGTAGTGATGATGATGATGATGATGATGGTGATGATGATGATGATGACGGTGATGGTGGTGGTGATGATGATCATGATGATGGTGACGATGACGATGATGGTGATGGTGATGATGATGATGACGATGATGATGGTGATGGTGATGGTGATGACGATGATGACGGTGATGGTGGTGATGATGATGATGATCATGATGATGGTGATGATGACGATGATGGTGATGATGATGATGATGGCGATGATGATGATGATGATGATGATGATAATGATGGAGATGGTGATGATGGTGATGGTGATGGTGATGATGATGATGATGATGATGATGGAGATGGTGATGATGATGGTGATGATGATGGTGATGATGGAGATGGTGATGATGATGATGATGGTGATGATGGAGATGATGATGATGATGATGGTGATGATGGTGATGATGATGATGATGGTGGTCATGATTTACTTTATATAAATTTAATATCACATATTTCCCACTATATAGATGAAGAAAGGCTACATATCCTACACAACTAAACCAGTCACAATAACTGAAGAAACGTGAGTATTAAACTTCCTAGATCAGTTCTCCTGGAACGCTCATTATTCAGCCAGCCTTCACACACAGGAGGAAACTGTAGTGCCTAGAAAAAATCCTGCGGTGTTTGGTAGAGTCATATGCAACTGAGATTTATAATGAGACAACTGCGTATTGCAGGAATCAAACCTCGCTCACAGAGGTCAAAGATGGCACAATAATCTATCCATACCAATCATTTCAACTTACTGTTTTGTGTTTCAGTTATTGTCGAGTTTGTCGGAGACCGTTCAACGACAGCAACATAGCAAGATATCCAAATAACATTATCACTCACGTCCATTGTGCAAGACACAAAACTCTTTGTCCCGTCACGGGGCAACTTTTCTCTGTAAATGATGGAGATATATAAATATAACATATGAACTGATTTAAAATAGTCGAGTTTCGCAAAGCACTATCGTGCGGCAGATGGTGATCAACCTGCAGTTAGAAAATAATGTTCATTCTTTTCATTATATGTGATAGTCTTGTTTTAGAGGCGAACAAATAGAATGGGCAATTCCAGCTTTTGACTAAATTTTGATCTAGGCAAGAAGAACAAAATCCATCACCACAGCTAGAAAGAGCATGTTAAAATGAGTAAAATTGCAAAGTTTGGTTGCGAAATGTTGTAAAATGCGGAAAATATAGCCTTGCAAAGTTCGCAAATTTTGTATACTTTTGTATTGCGTGCGGAAATTGCTACCACATTTGGGCCGAAAATCGTAGCAATTTCCGCACGCAATACACAAGTATACAAAATTTGCAAACTTTGCAAGGCTAAATTTTCCGTATTTTACAACATTTCGCAACCAAACTTGGCAATTTTACTCATTTTAGTATGCTCTTTCTAGCTGTGGTGATTTACTTGCATCTCCTTGCCTAGTTTTAAAATTAGTCTATACTGGGAATTGTCTATACTGGGAATTGTCTATTACAGACCTTTTGTGGTAGAAGCTTTCTCAAGCGAGATGACACATCGAATCTACCGCAAAAAACACATATAGAAATTTCTACTTACTCTACTATAAAACGTGTTCGGTGTTTTAAGACTGTGCTGTTGTTTTCTGTCAGTCCTGCAATTGTACAATCTGTTAGTGGACAATTTATTATCTAATCATGTAAATAGAAATGAAATATATTAAATTTAATAATTACCTGTGATGAAATACCATTCTCGCATTGGAAAATAAAACTTCATAAAGTAGGAATGTTATAATATATAACGCCAAATTCTCGACTACAAAGTTTTAATACAAAAAATATGAACAATAAATAAAAATATCAAACAGAGCTTTCCTTATAACGATTTTTTCGCTCATCTTTTTTCGTTTTTCGTTTAAAAAAGCTTCTGATTTTGCTAGTTTTGCTTTTCATTCGTCGGGTGCTCGTGCCTAACTCGCATTCAGCCGGTGCATCTTCGATAAACGTCGTGCTGCCGTCGGGACTGGGCGGAACGTTTTCGCAAGCGGCACTTGTTGTTCCCATTTCGGGATCGGTCGGGTTAACTTTGGAACATGACGGTTCAACTTCGAGATCTGTCGCCGAATTCTCGGGAACTGTCGGAGTAACTTTGGGATCTGTCGGAGTAACTTCGGGATCTGTCGGAGAAACTTCGGGATCTGTCGGAATACTCGCCACATCCTCAGTAGTATTTGCCGTGTGCTCGTGAACGTTCGCCACACCTTCGCTATCGTCCGCTACACTGTCGTCGCTATGTCGGGCACGTTCGGCCATATCAATAGGGAATGAACTAAACTTCCCGGAGACATCGTCATCATCGACAGTGTCGACTATAATATTACTCAGTTTCGCCATTTGTGAACTGATCCTGCAAATGGATTGGGTCAGAACTTCTTGTTCGATGTCCTCCTCGTCATCATCTGAAAAAGATATACAAACTAGAGTAAGGTCTAGAATCTTTCAAGCACATAGCTGCGTTTCACCTTCAGTCGTTTCACAGAGTGAGAAAATAATATCACTTCTCTTCATTGTATGGGGTACACATGAAAAAGTCTCACAACTTGTCAACAAGATGTGTTCGCAACAGGCTTGTAGCAAGCTCGTCAACAAGTTGTAACAATGTTGTTATTTTATCAAGTTGCTACAAGGTTGTCACTCACAACTTGTTGACAAATTGTTGAATGGCAGGACGATAACAAGTTGATGGAACAACTTGTAACAAGTCTGTTGAGATCAGCATCCTTGTAGCAAGTTGTCGACAAGCCGTTGGCAACTAACTTGTCAACAAGCTTGGAACAAGCAGTGCGAATACATCCTGTTGACAAGTTGTTGGAACAGCATTGCTACAAGTCCGCTGCAGGTTTGTTACAACTTGTGCGTTTTTACGCGGTAGTCTTGTATTTGGTGGCGAATAAATAGAATAACTAGTCGCGAATAAATAGTTCACCACACTACTCAGAAACGCTCTAGAACTTTAATACTCCAGAGTCACTCACCGCAAATCGTATCGCGGCGTCTCAGTATGCCATACAGATCACAAAGTAACATCGTATAACACGCCCAGTTCTTTCTAGTATGTCGTCTGATCAGAGATCTCTTTCTGTACAAACTTTCTTTCAATTTCTCCTCTTCTTTCTCCTGGTGATGTTTCTTCAGGTTCGCTGAAAGACGATTGTAAAAATGACTTATTACATGGAATACATTGGAAGACCAAATCAAACCAAACCCAATCAAACCAAACCAAACCAAATCAAACCAAACCAAATCAAAACCAATCAAATCAAACCAAACCAAACCAAACCAAACCAAACCAAACCAAACCAAACCAAATCAAATCAAACCAAATCAAACCAAACCCAATCAAATCAAACCAAATCAAATCAAACCAAACCAAATCAAAACCAAACCAAACCAAACCAAACCAAACCAAACCAAACCAAACCAAACCAAACCAAATCAAACCAAATCAAACCAAACCCAATCAAATCAAACCAAATCAAATCAAACCAAACCAAACCAAACCAAACCAAATCAAACCAAACC
>CACRXK020014153.1:0-13336 GCA_902702795.2 Paramuricea clavata
TAAAATCTTTCTTTAGAATCCCGAAACCGCATCAGATAGTTGGCGTCAAACAGGCTTTAATTATTCAAAAGAGGGCTGCCTTTTTAATAAGTCCATTTTGTAAAAAGAACAAAGATGCGCTGATCCTTAGCGCAATATCATATGAGAAGCACTCATGATAAGGCTCTTTGTCTGCCCGCCACACCTATCCCACTTTGACGCATCCTGATGAAGGTCATGTGAACAAGGTCGATGTTAAACAAATTCTCAGCTGTGACCTCAACCTTTATCAAACTTATGCCAGACTTACTAATACCATTACATTTTCCAATTTCACCTCACGGATGCTGCGCAGCAGCACTATCTGTGAGTCGTCGTCGACATTTGACGTGTGGCGCAATCTCGTTCCCAGAGATACTCTGGGAACGAGATTGTGTGTGGCGTTATTAAACAATGCCAAATGGGAAATGACCAGGACAAATTGACAAAGGGCGTTCGCTCGAAACGCCAAAGTTCCCCTTGACATGTATTAGTTGTATCCCTATTACATAATCCGCAGCTTTCCTATACGCCTTTTCGGGGTTCTAGCAAGATGGCGTCGCGAAAAGTGGTATGTGAGAACCTCACTAAGACGCAAGCACTTTTTAAAATGCTTAAAAGCATTAGATAACTCCATAAGCACGTATAATTATGCCCATCGGCAAGAGAGGTTAAGATTGACAAGTACGGCAGAGTACGGCAGACCACGGGCAAACCACGGGCAGCTAGACCACGGGCAGACTGGTAACCGCAAACGGGAAACTTCAATTCGCATTTAAGGTAAGTTCTACAAGTTTCCGAATGTTTCGACAAGTTTTTAGTCAATTCATTCTTCAATTTTATGCACAAATTGTCAGTAACTTCGAACAGCTTACAGTTGATCTCAAAATACGACTTGAAGTTAGCGGTTACTGGTCTGCCGTAAACGTCAATCTTAACCTCTCGAATTGAATAATAGTTGAAAACTTGAAGGATTTTGTTAGATGGAAATTATCGAAATTTACACTTACACTCGATAATTTCAATCTACAAAAGTCAAAATCCTTCACTAATTGAGCTGTAACAACGAATCTCAGATGGCAAGTATACACATGTCATGTAGAAAAATTTCTAATTTACTTTTTAAATTTCAGTGTTTTGTACCGGTATTATGGTATTACAGAAGAACCGATTTTTAATTTGCGGAATTCCGGACACCGGCACGTGCAGTTCATGAATTGCGAGGATTCCTAAGCTACATACCTAAAAACGCACAACTTACATCAGGGCGCTGTTAGGAGGGTGTTGATGGGGTATATCGTGAATCATGATTCACTCAAGTTCGGTTACCGTCAGTCCGGAAAACACTAAAAATTTGGCGTGAATCGTGAGGAAAAAATACTGTTTCAGAACACTTTTCAAAGATTTACCGTTAAAAAACCAAAATTTTACTTATTGTTACCATTAAAATACCAAAATTTTACCGTTTACTGATTTTCAGAACCCCCTCCCCCATCTAGACCCTCTGTTAGCACTCAGGGCGCCTATATCAGTATAAGCCACCTGACACTATTCAACTATTCAAGTAAGTTTAATTTAGAATATTTGAATGTACAGCTGGGTTAACCAGCAGTCACGTTCTATAACTATTAGACAGATTTAAATTCAGGACGCGGACGTCAAAGACGACGTGAAAATGGCGTATTGTGCCCATGTATGGATATGCCCATAGATATATATCTCCTATATCTATGGATATGCCACGCCATTTGACGCCATATTCACGTCGTCTCAGAAATCTGTCTATTTTTAGCACAGAAATGATGTCACTGCAACTTCGTAATGCATCGTAATCTTTCGGAAATCACGAGATTGTAGGATATTTATGTTTAACTAGGGTTAATAGGGATAATTAGGAGAAAAATTTGTGATGTAATCATCTCTTGTGTTGATCACATGACAAGGGAATGAAAACAACAACACAAGTGGTCAAGGGCAGAGAGTACGTTTTAGAAATATCGAGAAAACATCAAAATTATCAAAGATAAACAACAACAGAAAAGTCAAATAAGGTAAGATATATGTTGCTAAATAAAAAGTATTTCAATTCCGTACATTAGGGGAATACTCGTCGTTTTAATCATTCACAATTGCTGAATTGCGAAGCTCCGCACGTTGGGCAAACTAATTTCGCGGCTTTTTTATCTTTGCGAATTGTGATTAAATTTCCAGCATGATTGCCGTAGTAAACTGGCGGTTAGTCTAGAGAAAACGTATTCTTTATGAAGTGTACTAATAGTGAATTTAAAACAGAAATATCTTAGACAGAGATCCAAAATATCAAAATTTTGGCCTTCTGTTTTTTATAAACGACAACACAATGCTGTATATATTTTGATGGACTTTGTAGTTTGTAGAAGTACTACCTGTAATTCAATATCCTAAACTCTATTCACTTGTTGGTGACCTCTTTTATATCTCACTACTCATGTGGCTTTAAAAATAAAACATTTCCTTTTTTATAGCTGACAAAACAGCTTCTTTTCCAAATGTCGACAGACGAATAACGACGAATGTATCAATATTAAAATATAAATTGCGTATTACAAATTCGGAGCGTCAATCTGGCGGTCAAACCTTCGATAACTTTATTAGTTAAACATGCCTATGCCTAGACATGTGTGTTTGTAAGGGTGTTTAGAAGAACAGTGGCATTAGTTTTGAAGAAAAATCGTTTTGGTATATTATTACTGCTGTACAGTATATAAACGCCCAACACTTTAATACCCATTGAGAAATAAAATCAGCTAGCGTTAGACATTCCTCAAATACCATAGTTATTGGGAATTCAGGGCAACATGGATTAATGAGAGACCTGGTCAAAAAGTGTGATATTACAATCCATGAATGGCATAAGGGGTCGTCAACAAATAGATTTTTGTCCACCGATTGCGGACTTGTTCTGTGATCATGGTGTGTCCCCCTCCCACTCCTCCATCGCAGACCAACATGGGAAAGTATAAATTATCAGGATTTTGGGCATTTACACTTGACAGAGGGCCCCCTATACTTTTTGCGTGAAGCGTGAAGGGCTTGTTTTACTTAGCCGTGAAATGTGATCAGGCCCCCTATACTTTTTGCGTGAAGCGTGAAGGGCTTATTTTACTTAGTCGTGAAACGTGATCGATGATTTTCTTAATCCGTGACTCGTGAAAAGGCAAAATATTTTTACGTGAAAGCACATTGTGAAGAGGTATAGGGGGCCCTCTTGACAGTATTTAAATTAAGAATGCTGTTTTGACAACAATTGTAGACCCATATATAACCATTTTTGAACTATTTTAATAAATGTCTAAATAGTGTTTTATGGCATACCAAGAGCTATTTGTAAAAACCTAAAAAGAAATTAAATAAAATACCTTTAATTTTGTGACCAAAAATGGCGAATTTGAACAAAAATCCCAAAACACATATCGCACCTGCAGTTTATGTGCATGTGTCAACAACAAAGGATCACTGCCACAATCAAATACTCCAGCTCCGAAACTAAATGTTTGGATAATGTTGAATAAACGCTGTTGCATTTATGGATAATATGCAATGCTTTTTTACACACATACTAATTCAGATTTCGTCCTCATTTTGCTTTTCATAGCGAATTCAAAGCCAACCCCTGGAACAAGTCTGTGATTGGTGGACAAAATCTATTTGTCAATGGCACCTAATATGATAAAAAGTTTAGGGTGCACTACTGCCTGCAACTTATGTTGCCTTTGATGAGTAAATTTGTTAGTATTTTTAAGTGTGCTAATTTCAGTGTGTGCTGTGCCCACAAATTCAGGAATTGCCTGGGCAGGGTAAGCCACTGTAAGTTAGCCATAATAATGCCACAAGTTAGTGTTTTAACAGGCAACTCCATTAACAAGCCTTCACGTTTAATGGCTAAATTTATAGGGGAACATCCTGCTCCCTGCTTAAGTTTTCCAACTAAAATAATGGGAAAAGTGCCCTCTCTATTAGGAAAAATGCCCCTTATAAAGATGTACAGTATTGCTCCCCCAATTTGCATAGTTTCCTATGCCCTATGTTTGTAAAATATCAGTTGGTGTTAACAGGCTCACATTATCAGGGAGGGTGATTAATATGTTTTGTGAAATATATCTAAAAAGTCGGTCTCGAAACCTGAATGGGATGAAAAAGTCGGTCCGGCTAAAATCTGAAAGATATTATCATTTTGTGTCGAAAAAAGTAATAGGTGGACATTTTGGAAATGGAAGTTGCATAAACATAAGAAAAATGCGTACGCATATACAAATTAGAGTTCACTGACAGAAACCAAGAGATCAATTATATTATACTAGTAGCAAAAATCAACTTCCGTGTTGCAACAGTTCAGCCAACGTAATGCGATCCGATTACCTCAAGCCCCGCGGTGCAGTGAAAATGCGCATTGTTAGTCCACATTAGTCTTGTCACAAAAGCTGAAACTTTGATCATGAAAGGCAGAAGTAAATCAGCGGCGTAGCCAAGGTGGGAGCTTTGCAATGGTCAGAAGGACTGCCCTTGTGGAAAGCTGAAATCCGGGCAGAAGTTGGGGTGGGGGTACGATGTGTGAATAATGATACCCATCTCTTCTGTTTGCCTTCCCTACCTAGAATTCTAACTCCAGTAAAAAATGCCTATGGTTGTTTTAAAGCACATTTGAACTTGAATTTGCGTTCAAAGCAGCACTCATGACGGACTTCTACAAAAACGAAGACATCATGCTATTTTGCTGTTGTATTTGCGTGCACAATACAATGTTTTACATAAATATTTTTTCGATCTAACAACATTAGGCGACTTAAAAATGCCTTTTTGTGGTTGTAACTGTTCTTCAAACCTCGTCCTAAAATACGTGAAATAGCATCCTAATGAATCTAGAAATTCAAAAATTTTCCTCGCCTACGGCGCTCGCATCCGAAATCCATAAAAATTTTGCCTCCCCCCCCTCTCCGAAAGTTTAGACCACTGCAAAAGTTCTGAAAAACTGAACGTTTATTTAAACTGTTGGAATAGTATCCCCGTCTTACCGTCCATGCCCTTTAAATAGTTGGCTTTTCTTACCAAACACAAATACTACAAAAGTCGGTCCCAGAACATAGGACCCCCCAATTTTTTACGAATGTGCGCCCCTGGGTGTTAATTTAGTAGTTGGTTTTAAGGGCTAATTAATAGTCAAAATACTGTATATATCCAATTGCCTGATTTGCAGGCATTAAATCCTAAAATCTAGTGATGTAAACTTTCCAACTTTGGACCTGAAAGATTCCACATTCCTGAGGGGTCCCAGGGGTTTCCAGGGAACAAAGTATATTTTCAGTGGCATAGTGCTCATTGGGTAGGGTTAGTTAAAAAACTAAGGGCCCCCGACAGTTAGGGGCCACATCACCCACGACCTATCGCCCAGAAAATTAGAAAATGTAAAAAATGCAGGTTAAGGATCAATGGGAAAATGCAAAATTAACATAAATGCTAAATAATATAGCCTCCATCGACAACGGTAGCTGATTTTTTAATTCCATCTCAAAGTTGTTACATGTGTTGGAGACTGTTATTGTTATAGACATGGAATTTTCCAGAACATTTTATAAATATTCAATATAAATATAATATGCCTAAGGGCCCCCTGTTCCTCCGTTACGCCACTGTATATTTTGCAATGGAAACACGGTGACTAAGCCAAAGAAATAGCAGGGAGTTCAATAGTAGGGACCCAAAATGGGGAACAAAGGAAAAATTTCCAAGACAATGCAGGAACACCAACCCACTTGAAGACCCTTATTCCTAAGGGTAATTGTAAAAAATCCAGCAGAATCACACAAAAATAATAATTTTTAATTAAAAACATTCAATTTACAAGATCTTTGGAAATACTGTTTATAAAAATTAGTGTTTTTAATTCTATATTTATTTTATTAATTAAATTAACGTTCATCTAAAATTATCATATTATTAACTTTATTTAGTACATAATAAAGTTGTTAAAATCATTAAAAATGTCCAATAAAGAAATGTCCAAAAAGGATCAAATTAATGGATCCTTGCTGATATTGTCTCTATATCAATGTTCCCCGCATTACAGTGTACTCATTTTTAACATTCTTGAACCTCGAATGCATAGGATCAGCAGTGCAGATCTAAGGATTGAAAAGGATATCACACAAAAATTGACATTTGAAAAATACACAAAATTTGGAAAAACTGGGAACTAAAGGAATAACTACAGTAAATAATCAATAAATGAAATTTTCTTGTGTTTTAGTGTCATCAAAATATGTCATCTGCTTCCGAATCATGCCATCCAACACCCAAACATTCTCCTGAAAATGAAATACCACAGGTATGAAACAGAAAGGGTTCTTCAGGACTGTTACTGTAAAAAACCTGAACTTACCATAAAGGTAGTTTCAAAACTCAATCATCTTGTCAGATTTTTGGGGTTATTGTAACTTAAGAATGAAATAATAAGAGGTACAAAATGTATTCAGATTGTGCCTTTTTGACAGCGGCACCTAAAATCTGGAATGAACTGCCGTATGATGTGTGAAATGAAGGAAGTTATTCAAAATTTAAATGTTTACTGAAGACACACTATTTTCGATTAGCTTTTATCAGTATTTTAAAACTATATAGTTTTACTCAGCATTTTAATCGCATTTTATTATATAAAGTATAGTGCTTTATAGAGATTTCGAGCGCTGATTATTCATGATAATCTCACATTATCACTTTTCAATTATCGCTTTTCTGTAAAAATTATCGCTTTTCACAGACTGTTCTTTATATAGTAAACAGAAAAATACATGGGTGCTTGGAAATACCAGATTTATTTCTCATGTTGAACATGATATCTCACTCGTGAGATATCATGTTCAACACTCGAAATAAATCTGGTATTTCCGTGCACCCATGTATTATTCTCTATATATTTAACATGATTGTAATTTAATTTATTTAGGTTCTAATGCTCATTTGATCGTATACATATGGATATTAGCACAATAAATTATTATATTCATTTTCCATGTATTTTTATTCATTAGCGCGGTTCTGTTATTGGTGCCATCAAGAAAGCAGTTTTTGTCATAGGGACTGCATTAATTTTGTTTGGAACAATTCGTAATACCATTACATGGTGAGTGTGGGATAATACATTCTAACTAATGTTATACATGTACATTTATATCTGTGTTTTTAGCTTGTTTAGGTTATTAACTACTTGCCTTTGTCGTGTTTAGGTATTTTGAGCTAATATGGGGATCATCAAAAGATTTTTGGCAAAGTAAATGGCAAACCATCCATGATTTTGTTGATGGTGATGAAAAGGTGCTATCTATTATTGGTAGGTTTATGAAGTTAGTGTAGGTCAATACATACAATACATGCATATTCCTCATGAAGTTGGCTGTGATATTTAGTTGATGCTCAGATGCTGGTATGGCAGTATTTGTTCTAATGCTATACAGGGTGTATCAAAATAAACGCAATTCATCTTTTGTGCTTTATAACTTTCGAAATACTATATCTAGTTGAACGCTTTTAGGCTTACTTCAAAGCCTGTTCTTTTCTCTTTCAAAAAAAATATTATCCTTGTCTCCAATACTAGTAATAATTGCACAGGAAACGATTTAGTAAAACTTATCATTTTTAGTTGCTGTTTAATTATGCAAGTTTACTATGTTATTGTTTAGTCAGTTTAAATGTTAGAATTTTCTTCTTTAAACTTTAATGTTGTCGTCACTACATCTGGAAAACCACGTAAGAACAAATTAAAAGTATTTTAAAAGAGACCAGGTTGTTTGAAAATCCTAAACGAATGCTAACAATCGTCAAAACATTCTGGTGTCTGAGCCAGAGTGTCTTCGAATTGCGATGTAATGTAATGTAAACAGAAATTATAGCAAGTTGATGTCAGTCAGCTTAGATGGTCCAAGCCAAAATTATATCACATTTAAAGTTTCAAACTGAGTTAAAAATAGTGGAAGAAAAGCCGTAATTATACTTATTGTTACAATCCGTTTAATAAAATGCAAATTTTTTTCGTTTTAATGAAAAAATCAGTTATTTTCATGAGAACGATTTGTTATTCCATCTCAATTTTTTTAATCTCCAATCGCAATAACCTAAAGCATTATTACCCGCGAACCAATGAGTCAAATTTAAGAAACAACCCACTGTTAGAAAGCTGAATGGCTACGCTTTAAAATGAATCTAAACTTTAACGTTTTCGTCTATTATTTGTTTAGCAATTTACATTTCAGTCGAGGATTGCGCTTTTTTTTATACACCCTGTATATGGGTATACAATTATGGTATGGTTTACTGTAAGATATACTGTACAGCTAGGGTAGGGTGAGGCGATTAATCAGTAAACTGGAAAAAACTCAGTAATATTGAAAAAAAATGGCACCTTGTCAAAATCACAGCTGCGCTAGTTCAACTTTTTCTGAATTTGAATTTAATGAATTCGCCAATGAATATTTACATTTTCAATGACAGGTGTTATTACAGATGTTAAAAACTTTCAAATGTTAAAAACATGAGAAAATAGCACGCCTAATGGACTGGCTTACATACAGTATTAAGGCAGTACTATACCATTAATACAATTGTTTTTAAAACTAAAATCTTGAACATATAGCATGAGGTTTAATCTACTGTAGTATATTTTGATGTATAAATCATAAATAAGTTTTTCGGGCTTTTTCGACTGTTTTTAGTGCAAAGTTGACAAAGTCAAGTTTGTACTATTGTCATGATGGGGTGCAAAGCATTACGTCATTACGTGACTCAACAATGGATCGATCGATGGATGTATAGTGCAAACAATTCAATCCGGGGGGAGCGCTTGCAAATTATTTCCGTAGCTTTGCAACGTTCGGCCAGCATATAGATTAAAAAATTTTCAAATAGGATTTTATATTTTTATTCTCAACGACAGATGTTTTTCTGATTTACATTATCTAGCATTTAGAGAAACAATCATAAAATAAATATCAATTTTAAGATATGAATGGCTAATATATGTAGGTACTTTCTCGCCCTCTGTGCAACAAAATCAAATGAAACAACACACGTGCAGACGTGCTCTGCACTGCGCCAATTTTAATATGGCGGTGTCAGAGGAGTCACAGTACGATGTTGTGTATAGAACAGGTCGATCAAAGTCAAAGATGCAGTCAATTTTAACCTTGTTTTTGGTGCTTATATTATCTAACAAAGAAACAGAGTGATACAGAATATAAAAAAGTGCCTGTGGTCATGATCGTTTTGATATAAATTAGCTTACACATTTTATTAAAAATAACTCAATACCGTATACTACCTATAATGGGTCGTATAAGCATAAACAACTCCCATCTTATATTGCGATATTGTTGTAACTGTAAAATGGAAATTTTGCTCCGGAGCACAGGCATGCAAAGAGACGATGGTTCTTCAATGTTTATATTAAATAACGATGGCAGCTAATGTCATCGATCACAGGCTCTGACAACGGGCAAATCTTACTGCATTTATATTTCAGTACCATCCAACTTTTATTCCTGGAATGGTAATCATTGAAGTTTGTTAACACTATAACTATACAGAGACAATTTCCTACAGTACAGTACTGTACATGTTAATTAACAGGCCTGGAAAATGTCCAGCAGCACTGCTGCCAGGAAATGTTTCACAAAATATCTTCGCAGGAAATTTTCTTGTACTTTCCAGGAAATTCTTGTTACACATATTGGAATGCCATATAATTCCTAAAGCATTTTGCAAGTCGCGATTGTCTTGTGCCGAGAATGAAGTTTATCACAATGTGCGGCACCATACGTTCTCTGAAATCTACATTTCCAGGAAGTTTTTATTTTTGTGTTTTGCTGCCAGGAAGAGAAATATATTTTCTAGGCCTGGTTGAATAACTTGAGAGTTGCAAGGTTCAACTACAGTAATGTATATTTCTCTTCCTTATGTAATATGTTGTTACACTATGAGAGGTTCCATACAAACTATGATAGTTAAATGACATAAAAGTAGAAAGACATTGTTCCTCAACCTTGCTCTATTTTGTATAGGAACAAATCTGGTTGGATTCTTGGTTTACTGGATTGGGAGTTTATTTTTCTGCTTGGTTGATTTAACGGGTAGACCAGCATGGGTTTTACGTTACAAGATCCAGGACAACAAGCAGGTTCCAGTAAGTAAAAACTTGCATGCTAACAATTTAGTATTTTTAAACTCGCATAATGTATATATGGTCTGGCTACAAAACCCCTAATTGATCAAGATGTTTTTCACTAATGTTTTTCTAGTAAATAAGTAAAATGAAGCAAGGAATGCTATAAAAGCAACTACATAAATGATCATACATAGAAAAAAGGAACTGATTCTGAATTGTTTATGTGGTTGGGTTCATGCATGCAAAACCAAAATGACTTAAATTTTAACGAGTATATCTTACTATGTATAATATAATTATGTTTTCGGACTTTATTTATTGTCGGGCCAGTTGCTGAGAGCCATTGCATTGACCATTGAAGTGTGTTTTTACATTTCTGTTACTGTGAACCCATTAGTATTTATATAAATTTCTGGTCATAATATTTTGTAATTTTTTATCAGGTTGATCGAAAGAAATTTATAAAGGCAGTTCTTCTTGTTTTATTTAACCAAACGATTACCGTGCCAATATTTTCTGTCTTTTACTGGCTCTACAAATGGCGTGGTTGTTCATTTGGTCGTGAACTGCCGAGTTTCCATTGGGTACTTTTTGAAATTGGGATGTTCACCTTGGTCGAGGAGTTCTTGTTTTATTATGCACACAGGTAAAGTATTTGACTTCTGTGGTTGTACTTGACGTAATTGTAGTATATGAGCTTTGGGTATTTGACAAGAAAATATATCGTTACATTCTGACAGCACTGAAATGGCCGTTGTTCCTTGAAATTGCTAATTCCCGCTTTAATATCTAAAATTGACATTATATGTGTATATATAATTCTGTTTGTTTGTCACATACTGCTTGAAATAAACAGCGCTTGAAGCCTTGAACAAGATCAAATTATTGATGCATGGTTAGAATTTACGTGCATGTAATAAATGTTTGCCCACTGTGGAGATGGTGTAACTACTGTAGGGTGTAACAAATAGAATAATTTGATTATTCGTGCTAACACTATATGTAATATTATTTAGGTTGCTTCATCATCCTCGTATTTACAAGCATATTCACAAGATTCACCATGAATGGACAGCTCCAATCAGTATCACCGCAGTTTATGCTCATCCTGTGGAACATATTATCTCCAATGTCTTCCCAGTATTGATGGGACCCTTGGTCATGGGTTCTCATATTGCTACCGGTTGGTTATGGTTTGCCGTGGCTATCAGTACCACCCTTGTCTCACATTGTGGTTACCATCTGCCGTTGCTCCCGTCCCCCGAGGCTCACGATTACCATCATCAGAAGTAAGTACAGTTGCTCAGGCTTTACTGTAGCATATATAGTAGTCGTGCATGATGTTTGAAAATATTGCCAAATTTTGTCAGAATTTTCAAAATATCTCTTTTACCGTTCAATCCTTACTCTGAATTCAAAGCAAACTACCCAAGAGCTTGTTTATAAATTTGGAAATATTTCTTTAGGGATCTTGTCTGACTCTGAATCAGTAGGAGTTTTCTTCTCTGAAGTTTTGAAATAAACATACGTGCAGAAATACATAAACTAAAATCGCAGGTTAAATTTTAACCGAGGGTTAGCGCTAATCCACCTTTGAACAACCATTCCCGGGTGTTTTGCTATTTGATTTACAACATTTCAATATTCATTCGTTACCCTGGAGAGAGCACAGTATACGTACTGTTAACAATGTATGCCATATGATTTACTTTATAATGTGATTGACAAGATGCATTGTGTGTTTTCCTAGGTTTAACCAGAACTTTGGCGTGCTTGGTGTCTTGGATTGGCTCCACGGAACTGACGCCATCTTCCGCCAATCACGTGCTTATGATCGTCACGTGTATTTCTTCAATACTACATCCATGAAAGAAATGTACCCGGATGATCCTGCCAAGGGATGTAAGAAAAATTGAATCTCTTTGTGATTGACATATTTAACTATGTGAAGCGACCAGTTATATTTATCTGGAAGAGAGAAAGTATCTTTAATGTTATATGTATATATTAATAATTATTATCTTTATGGTGTGGATCGGATTTCTTTGAAATCTAAGATCAATGTAATATATAGAAAGAAATAAAGTGTGGTCATGCATGGGCTTAATTTTGTGATTTTTTTGTTATAAAGTTTTGGTTGGTTGCAGGCAGGGCCGTCCCGAGCGGTATCTGGTTGGGGGGTGAATTCAAAAATTTGCCCCCCCCCCCTTACATTCGAGGGCGCCCTCAAAAAAAATTTTCCGGAAAGCAAAAATTTTTCCGGAAAATGTTGGCGGGGTCGACGTTTTGTTTCCGAAAACGACCCAAACATTTTTCCAAACACTAGTTTTACATTATGGGGGCTTAAATTTAGTTTTTAATACCTTTTTCGACCTCAATTTTCCAGGAAAATCCTCAATATTTAACACGTCCCGCAATTCCAGCTTCCAGGTCCCCTTTTTTTACTTTTCTTTGGGGTGTTACACCCCTCCCCACCCCCCCCTGTAGTTCCGGCCCTGCTTGCATGCCCAATACGGCTGGCGGGGGAAAACAACGTAGAAAAATGTTACCCATGCAGGTGATGCAACGTACTGTTTGTATTGCAAAACGTTTACCCTTGCAAAGTAATCAAACGGAGAAAATTGCATGACAATATTCATTGAGCAGTATTCCGCTCTGACATATACGTCGACTGAGTTTGCTTATTAAACCCTGACACTTACGAAAATTACTGGATATATTGGAGAAATTTATTGGGAGTCTTGTTTGGAAAACGATACAATATAAGTGAAGATCCAGTTAGTTCCGCCTTATTCCGTCATCGTTGGAGGTTGAATCGTGGTCTTTTTACGCGTGAGCAATAATTTTACTGGAGAAGGGTAAAAAATTGATGTCCTGCCGAATGCACTCTTCCGGAAACTGTTCAGTCTTGGTTATATTGAGTCTCGTTTTCGTGATTGAGATATTGGGTTAAAAGCCAAAGTCTTGTTACAGGTGACATACTTACGAAACTATAGAGTTAGTTGATGGATACTTGTTGAGTTATTAAGTTTACGGTTGAGTGACCTCCGTTTTATTCCGGCTTTTAAAAAATCATTTCTCGATTTACATTACTGATTTACATAACAAATTAAGGTTAAAGTCTTAGTT
>CACRXK020014154.1:0-13335 GCA_902702795.2 Paramuricea clavata
CGTTAATAATAGTTCTAGAAGTTCACAGGTAAGGGCAAAACCCTTACAAAACCAAAAACCAAAACAAATTCAAAAAACACGGTACCCGCTACGAGGGCAAATTCAAAAACCACTCTACCCGCTACGGGGTCAAATTCAACAACCCCGATACGCGGCACAGCCACAGCGCAAACAACTGGGCGGAATCGTTGCCGGTGAAGAGGAATTGGCAAGAAAAGCAATGAGGGATACACTAGCAACATATCAATACACAAAAAAAAGTAATTTTTTTTTTTTAATAAAAATTCAAGATATCAGTTTTAAATACATTACAATTTTTATCCCCACATATATAACCCAACTGCCCATTTTTATAATCACTAGCGTATTTAAATTTTAAACGTCCAGGTTTATCACAAACCCTTTGCGCTTTATTTGGAAACGCTAAATATGCGTGATCCAATAATGAATCGCGTGTCATTTGAACATGCATGTGTGTAATTGAATCGTGTTCTGCAACCCAATAACCACAATACGTATCTTTGTCTGCATCGGGACAAATATAAAAATTATCCTTCAAAATACATGTTTTGTGACACAGACAACGAATTCCCCGTAAATTTAATGCGTTCCTTTCCAACGTACTCTGATGCAGCTGACATACTCCCAGACGACAAACATAAAACAATTGCAAGCCCAAACCTTCTACAGCTTCTATGGAATAGCCCGCAACTTTACCACAATCACACAGAGAAGTCTCACAATCGATTAAATAGTCTTCACAGTGACTCAAAATAGTTTTTTGTTGTTGAAAATTCTCGGCAAAAGCATTTAAATTGTAACCACACCCACGTCTTGCACATCGGTAATACACCTGCCATACACCCCCAATTAATTCGCCTTCCAAATTAACATCCCGTTCACACACGCACCGATTATCCCAACACGTGACCAATACACGTAGCGTACCCTCGGGAGGGTTTAACCATTTTTTGCATGTCGCACATGTACACTTATATGCTGTTGTAGCCATAACCAAAGATTTTCTTGATGCTCGTTTGTTAGTTGCAATTGTGTATCTGTGACCAAATCACGATATGCTTGTATTAATAAACGCTCTTCTAGTTTTAAACACCCTGTACAGATATTCGCAGACCCAAATATTGCGCGTTGAGGGTTAGTACAAAAACATGTTATAAACGGGGATTGGGGAATATTCATTTTTTGATTTTTACCGCCTGCTAAAAAGCAAGGCGAAATTAAAAATTGATTTTGCATAGTTTAGTTGTCAACTTTCCCACGTCAAGTGAAACATACCCATGCTCGGCTTTATTTAAACACTACAAACAACCATTTTTGACCATATATGGTTAAAATTACACACCCTTACATTTTATCTTTTATAAAGGGCGTTGAAATTAAAGTTTGAAAAAAATGTCGACTAGTCGGTGTACATACGTTGGTTGTTCTTGCGAGCCAGATTGCAACGCCTGCCAACTTGCAAACGAAGAATATCGTAAAGCACACGAGCAACATCACGCAAAAAAAGTCAAAGAAAAACAATCGCCTCTACTATCGCGGAAACAGTGGACTAGTAGCCAAAATCATTGGGAACAACGAAGAGACCATTTTGAAAAACAACGCCTCAAACCGAGTATGTCTACTGCTTCCAAAACATGCGTCAACAAAGCCGAAGATGTTGTGGACAATGTTACAAACTTACAGAAAACTAAGACCGTGAACAGAGAAAAAAAAACTATTTTTATTTTTAATAATCAATTTTTTTCATTATCGGTAGAAACATACGAACAAGAAATAGTAGATATGATTAACGTAACAGGGAAAATTGTAAAATTTATTGTTTCTCTTATCGTATTATTATTTATTTTATATCTGTTCTTTTTCTGTTTATTAAAAAGTTATTGAGTTTTACAATTGGAACCAAATAGATGCCCCAAATCTTCACAAGGGGGTGAGGTGTGTTCGCAGGGTTGATCGGGATCGTTTCCACAAATGTCGCAATAGTATAACCCCTCCGAATTTGGGTAAAACCATGTTTTTTTCTCTGTAGCTACAACCTCCACCTCCTCATCATCATCATCATCATCATCATCATCCTCTTCATCATCATCAGCAAAGGTGGTTGGGGTAAAATCTCCTTTACCCTCTTGCTCTCTGCAATACAACCAATATTCAAGCGGGGTCATCGTTTCCGCATAGTTTTCTTTGTAATTTTTCAATCTCTCACCCCGCTCATCATCATCATCATCATCTTCAGCCATCACCCTCAATTTCGCAAATTGCTCGGGTGTCAAATCACATAGCGCATCATGATGATCATCAAATATCGCCACCCCTCTACATTGTTCACAGGCATATTCCCTTTCAGGGTAGATACCCACGCCCTGCGCTTTCAATTCTTCAGCTGTCCAATTCTTCAGCTGTTCATCAACACAACGTTTACTCGACATACCAGCCATCCCCAAATATATTGAGCGCTTCAAAAATTATTATAGAAAAGAGTATGCTAGCGACAAAGACCATACACCCAATGAACACCAATAAAGCTATCATTTTGTATAACCTTTTATTTGTTTGTACTTTTATACATTATTTTTTAACATTTTTGACCATATATGGCAAAAATCAACCTATTTAAAAACACACAATACTCCAAAACTTAAATTAACACGATGAGTTTGTTACCTACATCGCTGGTGGGTGCAACCCACACACATTTGGATTTTACAAATCAACGATATGTAATTTACAATTCATCAAAACGTTTGTATAATGTATATCTTATGAATCAGGAAGGAAAACCGCCACTTTGGCCTGGCGACAATGTTTTTTTACGCTGTGTTCCGACACATTGTGAAGGTTGTGAATATCAATGCGTATTAAAACCGGGACAAAGCATTCTTTTGATCGCGCAATTACCCTACCAATGTTCAAAGGGGCATCGATGTTATTCCATTATGTCGCCTACTTGGACACGTTATCAGCTAGAACATTGTCAAGAGCAAGGTGTCTATATCCAATTGACCTAAAGGTTAGTCATTTTTACACCACTATTCAACATGTCAAGACACCCTATGGTAACTCGTAGTCAAACACAAAATGTATGCGCCTCTACCGCCTCTACGAATTATGAAGCGCGCCATCATGCCGGCGCGTTAACATCGTATCACGATGAGGAACGACCAGTCATAAAATTGGGTGGTGTCAAACGAACTTATCTGTACAACAGGGGTGAAATATCCGTACCCTTTTATCTGTTACCCCCATTTCACGACCCACTTCGTAATCCCATCGACGGTCTTGGAATTATGACCCACGTAGAGGAATGTACATTTATCCTAATGTTGAACCCCGGCGAATTTGCTTTCATAAACAAGGTAAATTTAAACTAACGAGGAAAAAATCTAAAATGTCTTTCAAAACTAAATTTCTCTCTCTTTCTTAGGAATTCGCCGCCACTCCAGACTCCGAGAAGAAAGAAAATTGGGCAAGAATCGCGCGCAAAATAACTGTACAAGACTGGAACAATGCACAAACAACAACAAAAGTTAGAAAATATATAATAGAGGATCAAACTGACAACCTTATTGTAACAACAACGTAGATTTACAATGAAATAAAAAATTTTTTAATCTTCTAAAAGTAATATATAATCCAACAAATTATCTACACACTCATATTTATCACCCGTCATCATCATGCGCTGTCGTAATTGTTCAGCATCTTCAGGATTTATACACATTCTTGCACCATTTTCTTGCCAGCGATAATCAAATGTTACAAGCGGTGCGTCATCTTGGGTTTTAAAAGTCGCAAAACGTATTTTACTGCGGGCTACCAATAATAAACTTTCCCAATCGTACCAGGTTTGCAGCGGTCTATAAAGCAAGTGTTCCCCAAACTGAGTCACGCATTCCCGATGCGCATTTTCCATCACAGCTCAATCATTTCGCATTAGCACAGGTACCACTGTAAGCCATTTATGAGCGTCAACACCGAGCGGAGGTATTTGATTTACACGTAGCCACATATAACGTACAGCTATATGTACAAACAATTCGTTCTGCGCATCCACATTACCCGACCAATTTTTTGGACGACTCAGAATACTCGTCATCATCACGTTTTCTTTTCAACTCACTCCTAATACCCGATAAAATAAATTGTTGCGGTAGAACACCGATAACTTGAAAATAAGCAATAAATAAATACACGTGCGCGGCTATATCGTAAGGTTCGTGTATCGTAAAATACTCCCAAAATCTACGCACATAAACCCCCTGTCGACAAAAACCATCTGCTGAAAATATTAAACCGTTCGACAAACAATCTCCACCCACGACACATTCCAAAGCTTGTTTAAATTCCGCAGCTGTTACTGTTTTAGCATATATCACAACGTCGTGATTTGTATAAAATTTTAACCCGACCATTTTTGACCATATATGGCAGATAAAAACGTATAAAATTACGCTCGAGAAGATCTAGAAACAAAAAAAAGGACAAGCTAAGTCAAAAGGAAGAGCAAGAAAAAACAAAAAATCAAGGTATGGATCTCACTAAAGAAATCAAAATGTTTCAAAGTGCATGTTGTAATGGTTGGCATTGTAAACATGGGGATTGCTTTCTCGGCGATCAGCAACCGGACGGTCCCAATTTGGGTGAGTTTTGTGATCAATGTAGAATGGGGATTTATCACTTCTCCCAAAAAAGGAAACAAGTAGAACGCGAAACAAAAGCAGCGCACACGGAAGAAGGACCCCAGTTTATGTATACGGGCTATCAATATTGCGATGGGCAATACAAGTATGAGTATATAAATACTGGCGAAATCTTTGGGTCGAAAACAGAACCCCTCGACGATGTCACGATAAATCAAATCGGGTTACAATGGCTATCTCAACGCAAAGACCTGCTGCTACCGTGCGGTCAAAATACAATAAAAACACTGCAAGAAAAAAACAAAGAGGAAAAAAAACAAACAACTATTGACAGATTTTTTAAATAACTAACCTTTTACGCTTTGTAACTCTACCAGATAAAATATAAGATGGATATTTTGGTCTTTTATCGCTTGTTGTTCGTATACGATGATAATGTTCGATATTTACCCCCGTTTCCCGCTCAAATGTCGTACAGGCAACTGTCAATTTATCCTTGACCTCACACAAAACACCGTGTGTGCTCATGGGGAGATATTTATGTTCGGGCAATATGATACCGTACGAAGGGATTTGCAACAGTTCCAAGACCATCTTCGAAATTTGCAAACACAATATTTCGTAAATTTTTTGATCGTGACGCGTATCCCAGGGTATAACACCCTTGCCGACCAGTTTATAAATTAAAGAAGTCAAATCCCATTTATATTCGCTATCAACTTCATCTTTACCATGCTGTATAAACTGCGTTTCCAACCATTGTTTCGCATACATTTCCCAGGGGGTACACATCTTTTAAAAAACAAACACGACACTTCAAAGGTTTTGTAAAAATGAATTATAAAGCTTGTTTTACAATTGTTTTATGTAAAATTATTAACTGTCATTAAAGCCTCTGATAAAAATATATTGTGTGTAGGTCCCAAATTATGTAGTTGTGACGCTTCATCCTTTGTAACCTTGGCTGCAAATACATCACTCGGCATCTTTTCTTTTGCGGGTCTAAAAAATAAAGCAATTTCAATAAAAAATTCTTAAAATAAAAAAATCTAAAAAATAATTCTTACCCCAACAAGCGCATGATTTCCCCGGGAAAGATCAAACCCAAGCATGTATAGGGCTCGCCAGCAACAATGAAATTCAGCGCGTGATCAAAGTAGGTATTCTCTTGCAATCGAAAACCCTCAATTAAATCTTTACTATTACTCGCCATAAAAGCACAAAAAGTTTTTGGCGTGTCATTTTCGTAACAAACATACTTTACATATGGTGGTACCATGCCAGACATCATTTTGAAAACTTTAAAAACCTTTGAAAAAAACAATGCTTTTAACAAACCCGCGCAAGGCAATTTTGACCAAATAAGGTTAAAACTGAAGTCTAGCAACAAAACCTTTTTGACCAAATAAGGTTAAAAATATTGTGTTTTTTTTATAGCATGTGTGACAAGCCCAACGGCTGGACCGGAACCGTAGAAGATCAGCAGGAATTATTCATCAATATCTTAGCCTATCTAACAGCCGAACAGCAATTGAACAAAAATAGGCGTTGTATGGATCTGGTCTCGTTCACACGCAATGCAGATCAATTGATCAACGAAAACTGGGAAAAAACCAAAATATATTTTCATCAATTTCTGGCTTATTGGAAAATTGATTATAAACGCAAAAGCGGCGTAGACAACTACGCAATCCTCAAAGAGTTCGACCCAGCCAAGCTTTACTCAATACATATCAGAAGTATATGTCCGAATGGCAAAGTAAAACCCTACGGCGAAGTGTGTGAACACATTAAAATGATGATAGAATGTAAACTCAGCAATGTAGTGTAAACTTACATTAAACCACTGTATAACAAAGTTCCCATTTATGTGGTTGTCTTTGCGCACCCTCAAATTGTTCCCTTGTAACTTTAATAGCCAAACGATTTAACCTGACTTTACCAATACAATTTTCAGTCAACACACGCATATATTCACCTTGCTGCAAATCAAACAAATAATGCGGTTCCTGCAATTCGCTACATTGTATCAATATAGCAGGCTGTTGGATGTGCGCGTCTCGCCGACCCGCCACCACGCGCTGCACGCAACCCGTACCATTACAAACATACACAATTTTTGCTTCCCCAATAGTATATATTTTAACATTACTCAACCCCTCCGCCACACCGGCCATCATAAACTAATACAAAAAAAACTACTATTCTATTTTATAGTCTCAACAGTCTCAGTCTCAGTACGTAATTCTAGTTCCAATGTCTCAAATTCTGTCTGCGTCACAGCCAGATTCTCCATTGCGGCTTGATAGCTTGCTGCAACATCCTTCAAATGTCCTTCGAGAGCCTTCTTCCAACCATGGCGCATCTCCTCCTTTTCCCGCAACCCGGCCTCCCAAGCGTCTTCGAACCACTTATTGCCCTCAGTAAAATGAAAATCTTCATCTTCGTCGTCGAACCAACCGTCATCGTCGTTATAGGCTAAGGTAGAATTTTCACCCTCAAACAAAGTTTTGGCCTCTGTACATTTCGGACACTCGCCACACTCGTAGTTCAGCTTACTGTAGTTCAAATTGTCTTGTTGGTTCGCCATTTTAACAGATTGATTTTCATTTAATGCTTTTTGTGAACAAAATTCAGCGATTGAGGAAACACTCGCGCCGAACACCTTTTAAGCACAAATTTCCATGTGGAAGCTTTTATCTTTTCTTTTTTCCCCTAACTTTTCTATACACTCTCGGAAGCTGTTTTAAAGTTTTCCAATTGAAGCCCGCACCACCCGCACCTTTCTGTATTTTTTTCTGCCCGCATAATTTTACCCGCGCCCCTTTCTTTAAAACCACCACACTGCAACGTTTCCCCATCGTTAATAACAACAATTAATGAAATATTTATCTTTTATACTTTCCACGGTGTTGGCGAATATACAATTTTCTTAGCCATCTCCTGTATTTCCGTTTGAACACCGCAGCGGCTTGTAACGTGCAGAAACTTTATAAATTCATCCAAAATAGGTTGTTCACCGGACGTACCCAATTTTTCCGCCGTATACAAGTAATGAGAGATATCAAGTCTGTTCCGTTCTAGGGGTTCAATTAACTCGGGCCACAATTGCCACGACGTTAATTCACCGTCACCCAATTTTTGTTGAAACGATAAAAATGCATCCGAATTACGCATAATAATCAGATCTTTTGCTCGTTTTTCCTCAAACAACATCGTTAATCGATCCCATTCAACTTCACATTTTAATTTTTTATCCATCTCTCACGGCAGACAGAAGAACACAAAGTCTTAACACCAATAACACCAACCCTGTTGAGAACACTGACAAAACCGGCTTGTCACAGGTTTTTTGTTATCCCTATCTCGTTTCCTTTGCTGCTCTATTTTCGCATCTAATTCACGAATCATATTACAAATAACACACTGGCAATTACACAAACAATTGTCCTCCTCGCAAGTACACGTACACTCCATAGCAGAACCAAACATAAAATGATGTAGTCTGACTCTGAACATGCAGCATTATCTTAGGTGGGAATCGAACCCACTTTGACTTGGGACTTTTACTCCCCAACGCGTTACCATTCCGCCACACCGAAACTACATGTTCAGATGCCAGACAATCACTACTGTAATTATTTGGCTTTTATCTACCTTACACTAACACTGCACAATTATTAGGGTTACAAAACACATTGTCAACTTTTAAGCGATTGAAAAAAGTAAGCTAGTTGAAAGGTCAAAGTAAGCTCCGCCCCTTGTAACATAATAAAGTCGCGCGCCAAATTCAAAACCGATCAGTGCGGTCGACCACGGCTTCGGAGACGCATCTCGGCCGCGCATGCGCAAAACGAAAAACACCGGCGCACGGCGCACGTCGCCCGACCACGCCTAGGACCACACCCAAAAAAAAGTCCCCCCCGTCCGGGAACGCTTTTTGCGACGAATCTTGAGACATCACCCGACTCTTTTACAATACTATCTTATAGTAAAATGAAAAAATTCCCACACACCCCCCAAAAAAATGAGTACTTTTATGGGTATACTACACTATGCAGACTGTAGTTCGGCCATTTCCTGACTTGACGAAATAGATGAACAGCAAAATTATGTACATCCATGTTGTCCAATATGTCTTTTGCCTGAACTTGGTCACTCACAAATACCACTCACCAAATTCTTCAAATATGACCTTGTTTAATTATATATTTTCTTGACAACTGTCCCTGTATATGCCTGTATGGCACCATTTAAATTTTCTGCCACAGGTAAAACATTTCCTAAACATCAAACAAAAATTATAAAATAAAAATTGTTGGCAAGTACATAACAGATCTATATTTTGATCTATAAATTCGCAAAGCTCGCAAATATTCAAACGTTCTTGTTAACACAAGTGAATACACGCATTTCAATAGTGCATTGATAAATATCATTACTATATTTACCATGTATTTAGTTAATATTCTACATTTATACAGCAGAGGTATCCCAGGATATCGATAAATAAATTCTCACCTTCTATATTTAAAAATATTTCTCACCGATTTCTTGCTTTTTGTTAGCATCAATTCCGCTTTACTACATTGTCTTTTCAGTATATTAATTTATGTGCCACTGCTTGTATTCAATATATATTAAAACCACAAAATTTTAATCCAACTTGTCGCAAATATAAAAGTCAATTTGATACAAATCTATAAACATTTTACTCGCTCATGAGAACGGCGCCATTTTCGCAAGCCACTGATCTCAATACAGCAAGTGGGGACACTTTGTCCCCACTTTCACAGGGGGCAGAAAAGTACGATTGTGTTTATTTAAAATAAAGAACCAATCACAATCAACTGCTCAACAGCCTGACCCAGGGCCACTGTGAGGGCCGCCCGAGCTTGGGCCTGGGGACGAGGATGCGTGTATTCGACAGCAACCTCGTCCCCAGGGCATTTTGTCTCCACGGCTGAAGCAGCCTAGTCCCTAGGCCTCTTAGTTCGCCTATTGCGCGTTTCTGCATATTAATGAGGTGACGGCTCCTGAGAGGCCTAGAATAAAATGTTTCAAGTGAGCCAAAAGTGCACAGGGGGCAGAAAAGTACGATTGTGTTTTATAAATACCTTGTCATCAACCAATATCCCATATTTATATTTATACAACAATCCGCAGACATAGTCATAAAAGGATCAAAATTAGCTGATTTTTATTTTTTCGATAATATCATGGCTTCTACTTCATGTAATTCAAACATATTGCATTGCAACGACAATTTCCGAACATCTTACGAAAGGATGCCGAGGGTGTACCCGTACATAAATAAGAAAGGGATGAAACGCCGAAAATCTTTCGTTCAATCACAGGGGGCAGAAAAGTACGATTGTGTTTATTTAAAATACCTTGTCATCAACCAATACATCGCATAGTTTCATCCAGGTTTCATCACGATGAAAATTATGTTGATTTTCGATAATATCATGCCTACTACTTCATGTAATTCAAACATTGTATTACAAGGACTGACCATAGTAGCGTGGGCTCATACTAGAACGACTGACTTTGCTTACACGTATAAATAATAGAAAGGGATGAAACCCCCGATCGTGAAATATTTCGAATGGATATAACTGGCGTGTTTCTGAACCAAAACCTTTTATTTTTTGTATACAGTTTAGATATGATACACTTAGCATACCTGTACAAGGAAATTTTTAGAAACGGTTATTATACCGAAATTTTTGGGACTACAATTTTGGCTTATTTTGTTTCAACGTGCACCGCAACAGGTGGTGACGGAAGTGACGTAGTTACGCACTTAAAAGATATTGCGCATGACGAAAACTATTTTTCCAACTGATTTATATTTATTAGTCATACGTATATATTAAATATATGACAAGCTCATACAGTATTTTTATGATTTATAATATACAGTTTCAAAATATAAACAATATGCTCATATAAATTGTCACTCATTGAATTGTCACTGAATTGAATTCCCCTTGAAGACCTTGAATTGAATTGTCACTTATTGAAATAATTGTCACTTATTTGATAATTCGTACAAAGCCTACAAAATACAAGCCAAAATGCACCGGTATTTATACTACAAAAAGGTCTATATTAACCGAATTAACGAAACCGTTTCAGAGTTTATTTAAATTTACTGCCATTTTTTTCGCCCCATAGACCTTATTCATAAATCGTGACGAGGCCTCGTATCCTAGGATACGAGGCCTCGTCACGATTTATGAATAAGGTCTATAAGTGCATGTATAGTTTATTTTTGAATTTAAATAGTCTATTGATATATCTTAAGTCTGCACACACGGCGAAGACGAGTTTAAATCGTGACCGGGTTTTGTAAAGACTGCCGTTTGGATTTATACAGTCATCATATTAAACAAAGTTCAAAGTCGTGGATATATTCACGTACAGTTGATCGATTCAAGAACAATTGTTTTAAAATTATTGAAAAGCTTTATACCGTCTAGATACAAGAGCGTTTGTTGCTTTTGAATCGGGTGATTCGCATTTCTTTTAGTTGACAAAACGTCCCATATTAATATTTGACTAATTTGAGTTTGAATTTTGCAATATTTTTTAAAATTTGTTATTGTCATTCAAATTATTAACCGTTAATTCGATTAAAAGGTCATGGAAGATGATAGGTCAATTTTCCTTCAACTTCCGTTCTACTTCCGGTTACAATGTCGAATTTACTTCCGTCACCAGTTGTTGCGGTGCACATTGAACGAAAGATTTTCGGCGTTTCATCCCTTTCTTATTTATGTACGGGTACACCCTCGGCATCCTTTCGTAAGATGTTCGGAAATTGTCGTTGCAATGCAATATGTTTGAATTACATGAAGTAGAAGCCATGATATTATCGAAAAAATAAAAATCAGCTAATTTTGATCCTTTTATGACTATGTCTGCGGATTGTTGTATAAATATAAATATGGGATATTGGTTGATGACAAGGTATTTATAAAACACAATCGTACTTTTCTGCCCCCTGTGCACTTTTGGCTCACTTGAAACATTTTATTCTAGGCCTCTCAGGAGCCGTCACCTCATTAATATGCAGAAACGCGCAATAGGCGTACTAAGAGGCCTAGGGACTAGGCTGGTGAGGGCCGCCCGAGCTTGGGCCTGGGGACGAGGATGGAATACACGTCGAGAAAAAATATAAGATAAAAACTTTTCATAAACGATGAAACTATTTCCCAAATTTGAAGCACAGATTTCTTGCAGACAGCCAAGTGTGGCAGAAAAGAAGGCAATAGCCTTGGTATTAAGTAAAGAAGAGGAAGCAAAAAGATCGTTAGCTCAATGTTATGGCGTGCTAGTACTTGGTCTAGGATTGGAGGACGCCCACCACATGCATTGTGGAAGGTGTGTACTACTTCCTGTAAAAACAATTATTATTGTTTCTTCTATCAACTTACATATCTTTCTAATAACATTTTATTATTATACATTTACTTGTATATTAACTATTACTTATTTGTATTGTGATAAACCAAATCAATAAATCGTTCATTCATACTCTTATGAAAACCATCTCTGATGATAAGGCTTCTTCACAAAAGATTGTTTTAAATTAAATCAAATTAAAATCAAGTTAACGCATGACGTTTTTTAGCATAATTCTAGCCTATTCATATTTTGATATCCACAGCTGTAAAATTTATATTTTTTAGAAAACGAAATTCTGCAACGCAGAGAGACCGTGATCTTTACGAGGTAATGACTAGTGTTGACCAATGCTGATCTGGCAGGAGGGTCCACTCTACAATAAGACCGACGTTTACCGAAGCAGCGGTCAAAAGAGCCATAAACGTCCATAAACTATGAAATCTTGGATATGCACTGCCTTTTGTGATAGGGGGAATATCTGAAAGGCTTTTGGAGTACACACACCCTTTATCATACCTAATGAGAAATACTGTGCGGTTGTTATTTTTTCATCGACATGCATAATATGTTGCAGAAGTTACAATTTGCCTATAACAATTTATGATCACCAAATCTTTCGCAACTTCCCCTTAGAAGTATTTACGATCAACAATTCAGCTTCATTAACTTCTCAATGTTCTTTGTTTTCTCAGAATTTGTACAATTTCGTTGCAAACGTAACATGGATTACGTTCCGAAGACCAAACTTAGATGTTATAGAAAAAGAGTTAGGAAGGTATAATTGAATATCTTTCATTGCTTGCGTTCTAGTTTTTCGGTCACATTTTTCAGAACGTATATAACAGCAGATGTTTTTTAGATTACTGCGATCGGACACATTCAATCCAGCCATAAGACCAAAACACATACAAGGTATGGGAGCTGTCTGTCTCTCTTAGAAAGCTGTAACAATGACTTTTTGACCATGAAAGCATTGGTAATTTGATAGGTAATTAAATTAAGCTATCTATTGCATAAAATTCAAGGCACAAAAGTTTCAAAAAGTACGATTTCCAGCTAGTACAAAAGGTAGTCACGTATGTTTGTGATGTTGTCTTTGAGTGTGTCCACGCCGGGCAAGCTGAAGTGCTTGACTGCGGTGGGAATCGAACCTTTGATTTACTATAGTCCATCTATCATATATCTTCACCTGAGTGCAGAACACCAGAAAACAAAAAAATTCAAGGTGGTCGTGTGTTGGCAAACTAATTCGCCCCCC
>CACRXK020014155.1:0-13334 GCA_902702795.2 Paramuricea clavata
GAATATTTATCGTTCTATAAGTTAAATCCTTCGCGAAAATTTTCAAGAACTAGAAATTAATTGTAAATAACAAAATAGTCCTGAAATAATACTTTACGGAGAAAGGACGCGGGCGGCGGACCAGAAACTAAAGATTAACTTGTAGTGGCCTTATTACAGTTCTAGTGTGCCAATTTTCCGAACCAAAAAGGAAAGGGCATATGCGTTTAGTATCATGAAAATTATTGACGGGCGGGCGCGAGCTGAAGAAAGCGCCCTGCTGAAGACCATGCATCAATTTCCGCGAATAATCTTGTTTATTTAGGGTGCGTTAAACAGAGAAGAAAACTGGATATCATGGAAGAACGCTGGCTGCCCAAGTTTCATAAAAGAAAAGTTAATATTCCACGTTTAACATTTGCAGTTTATATCAGAACTTTAGTTTTTTTCTTACAGTCATCATAATCAAGTTTGTGCTTTTGTTTTAGAGAAGAGACAACGGCAGAGACCACAAAAACGTGAGTAAAGATTTTTAATGTTATATAGCCTTTTTTTGGTAGGTTATTCATGCAGACGTGTTATTTTCTACCAGCTGAGGAACGAAAGAGGCAGAAAATGGTTTTCTCATGCACTGCTGGGGACTGGATCTAGGGTGGGTTCAAGGTCGTCAGAGTCACTTTTTCCCTTGCCTCTTGCTAGCCTGACCTGTGTCCTACCCACAGGCCACCCTATTGGCAGGAAGTGCCTAAGCTATTATGTAGTTGCAGTAGTCATGACTATAGTTTGGTTTAGTCTAACGTGTGATAACTAGTTTGATGAGATGCAGTAATTTATTGTAGATACGCGATTTTTGTTCAGTAAAGGTCAGGCGCATTCCTCAACAGTGTATGAGAAATTAATTTAATTTTCAGATCAAGGAAACGCAAGGCAAAGGACAGTATTGCCAATATTACAGCAGGCTCCAAGATTGATATGGGAAGGTGAGAGCTAATCTGGCGTTAGTCAGTTGCGTGGCTAACCATAGCAACAGGTCATGCTATGACTTGCATTATTCTAATATTTATTCAGGGCCTCAGAGGGGGGACAAATGGGAGCGGGGCCCCAAAAGGGTGTAATTAAAAAATTATTTGGAACGTTTTTTTATATAAGTAATGGTATGAGAAAATTTTTAGACCTTAATTTTACTAGTATTGGTCTGAAAAAAAGTGTTTTACCCGTGATTTTACAGGTATTTGTTCTGAAAAAATTTTGAATCTTTGAAATGTCCGGAAAAAAGTTTTAATCCCTCCCCACGGTTGCCAACAGTTTGGGGAAAAATAGGGGATCCGAATTAAAAATTTGCCCCAGTCCCCGAATTTCTCTGTGAGGCCTTGTATTTATTATTAGCTATGCTATGTTAATAGGCATAGCATGACCAGTTGCCGTGTCTAGCTTTACCACTAGCTCGAAAATGATTCCTTGATTGTATTCTTTTTGTTCATGTTTCTAGTACCGAGCTAACACGTCTGTGGAATTTATGTCCTGATAATATGACGGCTTGTAGATCCGACAAGAGGTATAAATACAATTCACATTTTTCATGTTGTATAAACACACCAAGCCAAAGTCATATCAAACTGTCAATATTTTCCAGAAACTTTCTTCCTGATTTGAAAGGATTTTTTGAAGAAGCCATTGATCAAGCAGACCCAGAAAGTCAGATTGAAGAACAATATAAGTACGGAAAATTTGAATTTGATATCTCGCTATGATATCCCACATAAGATTTCACGCTTCGAAATATTTTTAACTTTGGAGATCGGTAATGTTACTAATGTTGTCGTCTTATTTTTAGACTCGTAAATGACCCAAAGTTTGGCTGGAAAGGTAATTACAAAATCTAGTATGATCTCTTCCCAATTCTAATCTCAAAATTTCCGGGGAATTCCCCCCCCCCCTTTTACCCCCACCTCCATTAGCAACTGTGCCCCCATATCCCTGCTGCAGCTTGTTCGGCGGCGCTACACGCCCGTAACTCAAATCCCCACCCTATATTTGCGGCATTCTCCCTCCCGGAGCAAAATCTGAAAATCCTTCTGGAATATATTTGACCATAATTCCAGCTGTTTTAACCCAGATTTATATTATTTCTGATGCATTTTTGTAGCGTTAAGACTCCTATCCAGACGAAGTCAACATTTCTTTCAATCCAGTACCAATCCTTTCAAGACACTCCCACAATATTTAGAGCTAGCCATTCAACAACTGGGACAAGAACTAATGGTATGGTCATTTTTCGAACTCGTAAAGAATCCGCAAGCAAAATCAAACTAAAGTAAATTTGCCATTTTTAAGATGAACTTGTCCAACGTATACATATAGGGAATTTCTGTACAGTGTTAAATTATTGTAATAGGCCCTAATTGATTTTCAAATGAAATACAGCACGCAAAAATCGCTTGATAAATTCGTCTATTGATCTTCGACATGTCTTTAGGAACGATGTGTAGTATTTATCGTATCCTTTGCAGGCCTCGAATTTCCCTGAAATCAATCGACGGCAATGGCGTTAATTCGTTAAAAATTGCTGTAGAACGTAACAGCTGCCTACGGCAATTTGGGCAGTTCCCACGGCATTTTTTCAAATTACTTTAACAAAAATTTAATTTTATTGTTGATATAGTAATTTAGTGAATAGTATAAAAATTCTACTATACGGCAAAAAATTGCCGTCGTTTCCGCAATGATTCACGGCATTTTGTATTCCCTCTACGGCGATTGCCGCGATAAATTCAAGCCCTGATTCTTTGACTGAAGTAGTTTTATTTTTACAGCCACCTATTAAAATTGAAGATGATGTTGTTGAAAATGGTGAGTGTTTTATCACAACCGTTGATTTTGTAGAGTATACTTCATGCATGGTCATCGGACAGAATCTTTTTATTTTATGCAGCGCCCTGATTTTATATGTATTATTTCATCCGCTTTTAGGGCATGTTTCCATCTCGGTTAGTTAGTTTGTTAAGAGTTAAGAGAAACCCTCTCGCTATACATTTAGAGCAAGACCGGATTTTGATGCAAATAGTGGGGGAGGTGGAAAAAATTTAGGGGAGGTGCAGCAGTCTAGCTCACGACCCCCATGGAAAGTTGGGGCTTAGAACGGGCCAAAGTCAACGTGATGTATGCATGTATAGTGTACATATGTATCAGTGAGTGTATTAATGAAATATAGTACGACTCGTTCAATTTTTTCCCTTCATTACAATTACTACAAAGTTTCTTTCAAAACATTGCATTAAAAATGTACTTGACATGCACAGAGATGAATGGCTATCACTGTTTCAATTTTACATAAAAACTTTCTTACTAAGTGTTGACCCTAAGCAACCGAAAACGTCAAATTTTCACTTTGATCTATAATTGGAACTTTCCCAAGGGGAGGTCCATGACTTTTCAGGGGAGGTGCAAAAATTCTCAGGGGAGGTGCACACCTCCCCTCAAAATCCGGCCATGATTTAGAAACAGCAGCTACTGTTCGTATCGAACTTGTAGACAAGTACCAGTCAGGGGCGAAACTTGAGGGGGTATGGGGGGGGGGGTGACAGTCCCCAAAATACAAATCATCTGGATTGGCAGGGCAATCAAAGATTTTAAATGATAGAGTGTAGAGTTATTAAGTAACTTACAGGGCTTTCAGAGGGAATTGAATAGAATTTATAGACCTAAATTTTACAGATACTGGTCCAAAAATAAGGGTTTCACCCATATTTTAACAAGAATTTGTACGGAAAAATGTCCGGAAATGGTTTATGTCCAGAAAAAGTTTTTAACCCCCCCCCCCGCTGGCTAGAAATAAAAATTTGCTGCAGAGCATCATTGGTTTTGGCAGGGCAATTCTGGCAGACCCCCCCGCCCGAATTAAAAGGGGCTAGTTTCGCCCCCTGGTCACAGTAGTTGTAAACACGTAAAAACGCACAAGTTATAACAAACCTGCAGCAGACTTGTACCAATGCTGTTCCAACAACTTGTCAACAGGATGTGTTCGCACTGCTTGTTCCCAGCTTGTTGACAACTTGCTACAAGGTTGTTGACTTCAACAGACTTGTTACAAGTTGTTCCAACAACTTGTTATCGTCCTGCAATTCATCAATTTGTCAACAAGTTGCGAGTGACAACCTTGTAGCAACATGATAAAATAACAGCATTGTTACAACCGGTTGACAAGCTTGCTACAAGCCTGTTGCGAACACATCTTGTTGACAAGTTGTGAGATTTTTACGTGTATACTTTAGGTACACCTTCTGAAGAAAAAGAGCCTGAAACCAAGCCACCGATCGTTAAGCAAGAAAAAGTTGACGATTAACAATTGCGGTAAAATAGACAAGCAAACAATGTTTTATAGTTAGAGTTTTATTTATTTTTATTCAATACAAGTTGACCTAATATTCAAATTCGTATTCAAAATATGACGGGTCGAACTGGTGCAGCCGTACGTAGCCATCTTCGCCTCCACTGCTGTAACTGTAAAAGAAAAACAAAGTTAACTTTAGACTAACAAGAAACCTTTTTGAGCCAGAATATCTCGTTTGGTAACGCGAATGATTTTCTATTAATTAATAGACGCTTTCTGAATAGCTCGAACTGACTCGTATGCACGAAACAATCGCTCGAACTAACTAGACAATGTGTGAAGCCTTGTCTATCACTGCAACAATCTGTCTTACATGCAAATGGTTTTGGCAGTGTAGTAGTTAGCGCATTCCTTCATCTTCTGCGAGCAATCATTCAGTCATTTCATCGTAATTTTGCCTCAGTTGAAAATGTTCAACTGAAGAAGATCGGAGTTGACGGATTCGTCAGCAGAGCTTTGCAAAACAAACGCGGCCGAAATCAAGCATGTTTTTTTGCTCTTTAATTCATTGACGAACCTTTTGCCATCAGGATGAAATGTGACGCTGTTGATAGGTCCAAAATGACCTTTGACACGTCCTATTTCTTCTTCAAATACCATGTGAAAGAATCTGGCGTCAAACTTTCCTATCCTTGTCGATGTCGTTGTTACATCCATGGCTTCCTGACCGCCACCCAGAACTACCTGTGGTTTTAAAATAAATGTGAAAGAATAAGGAAACCACATCCTTCAATTAAGGCTGGGTTTACACTATCAAAGTTTCTGTGATCACAGTAGGAATTTGGCACAGGTAAATTCTAAGTTTTGAAGGATTTGTAAGAAATGTTTGAGGGAACTTTTAAACCGTAAACACCCGAGTCTGTGTTCCCGCAAACATTTCTTACAAATCCTTCAAAACTTAGAATTTACCTATGCAAAATTCCTACTGTGATCACAGAAACTTTGATAGTGTAAATCCAGCCTTTAATGCTACCATACCGTACATTTATTTTGTATTTATCATACTAACATGATGTTTCAACGAAGACAGAGATGCTGAATTTACTGGTCTTTCAGTTTTGTATGTTTTCAAGTGTTCCAAGCTATCAGAATCAAAAAGCTGCAAAAACAATATGAATTTAAAACGTGTGATTCTTGTCCTGTATTTTCTGTGGGGAGGGGGTGGGGGGCTCACCCCACAGGTCAAAGAAACAGCTATGCAGCATAAGTACCCACCTTGGCTGTGGTGTCTTTAGATGCTGTAACAAACATAGTTGTATCATGGTATGGTTGAATGTCATTCACCGCTTTTGTGTGACCCTCAACATTCAGTAAACGTTGACCACTCTGGAAACAAACAAATAAATAAAATTTGTAAGCATCAGAATAACCTAGTGAATTTTTCATGAAGTTGTTGGAGATGCCAGTCAATTGGAATAACCATCTACCTTAGAATCCCATTGACAGACTGTACCATTTTCATGACCAGCAATTATGTAGTAATCTAGTGGACCCCATATTGCTGAGGTAACTTTTGGACCATCCACTGGTATGCTTAGATATGAACTGTTGTGACCTATAGAAAATAAAATTACAATGAATTTCTACTTGTACCAAGAAGGATTCAAACTTGCAACTTTGCCTGTTATTATGAGAGGAAAGCTAGAGGTCTCAGTAAGGATCATCTCTTATTGATCTCGAGTTACTACAGGAGGAAACCTAAACTAAACTAACTTTATTTACACTGGATAGCTCTATCAGTTCTAAACTTTCTCCCTAGAGTCTTTGCCAATGCAACCTCAACTGGTGTATGTGACCCTTACCCATCTGTGCTGAATCTCTGATATCACAAAAGAATATTTCACAAGCGTGACCCATCTGTTTGTCTGTTGAGAACATTATTCTGTTGCCACAATACGAGAAAGCGCATGTCCGCACTGCAGATCTTGTGTCGAACTTCCCGAGTTGTGTTCCAGTCTCTGTGTCCCATAGCCTTAGACTGTTGTCAGCTGATCCTGTTATGACCTTGGTAGTCGTCCCTGATTGAACTGTTAAGGAACACTACCACCCAATAACAGAGGCTCTTTATTCAATTTTTTTAGAGATCACCCTTTGTTAATATTTTCATCGTGACTACACATCAGGCACCATTTTTCCTGTGATATATATGCTTTTTTAGGTGCGATAGTTCAGATACAAACCTTGACAGATAATAGTCCATGTCACAATTTATCAAAAAAAGTACCAGTATTTGATCAGTTCTGGGAATATTAACAATACAATTTCATTACTATCTAAAAGGATACAATCTACGTCAATACACCATACAGCACCACCATGGCCTTTATATGTACCTAGTCTTTCACCATTTATTGAATACCACACTGACGGTGAACTGTCTTTAGCAGACGAGAATAACAAGTCACCATCTCTGCTATATTTTATATGTGTAATGGAACGTTCATGACCGTGTAGAGCGATTGGCCTCTAAATGAAGATCAAATGATTAACAGCTACAGTCGTACCTCGGACATAGATACTTGAATGGACACTGACAGCACAGTGTCGATATTAGAGACGTGTCCTTTTTATAGAGGTTTTGAAAGAAAATATATGAGAATTTCTGGCACACTTGTTGCCAGCTTCGTTTTAACGCACAGATGAAACAATTGAAAGGGACTGGAATTGATGTCCAATAGCTCCTTCAATTTTGCTATCTTCGCTTCACTTTTTGGCCTCGAGTTCTCACTCTATAGTTATATATGGGAGCTCACTGCTCTTGACTCGGAATTAATTGTCCATCAGTTTGTTGGTATGTTGTTGTCACTTGTATATAAACATGACAGTATTTGGTTGCATTTTATGTGGTTTTTTAACTCAGTGATTACTCAGGTATGGTTAAGTAAACAATTTCATAATCTGCTCATTTACTAAACATCGCTTTTGATAAATACTCGAAGAACAAACTGACAAACGATGACACTAGTCACACTATACACATCATACATGCAAATTATAAACCGAGCAATCCAACCTTACAGACATAATTTTTTATGTTATTTAATTCTCCACGACTACTACAGTACTCACTTAATACTCTGGCAAAAACCCCCGACAAATATACATACCATTTTTCTCTGTATCAATCTTTTTCAGTAAATTTTTATATACACGTTTTTTTGTTCTTTTTTGAAGACGCTGGTCAGCGGTCATTCCCTTAAGCAAAGAGCGATTTGGAAGAATGGGAACGACTTTGCAATCAAGCTAGCCTGCAAAGCAGGCGCCGCGAGCGCCCGCTTTGCAGGCTAAATATTTTGATTCGCAAAGCTAAAGTTCATGTGCATAACACGTGCGGTTGTCAGAAAATGGCCGACGAAAACGGCATTGAAATTTTAGACACATCTTTCAAAGCTATTTCCGAATCGGACGAGAACTTAAACAGGTTAAAACTCTTGAATTTTAACAATATTTTATGCGACCTACTATATTTGCCACGTAGTTGTTTATGAATGTGTATAATTTTACGGTAAACAGGTGTTCATTCATTCGCATTTTTTGCTTCAGGTTGGCGCCTGGTTCCCCCAAATGTAAAAGCCTTGGCAAAGGCAGAAGGGATAAAGTTTGGAGACATGGAAATAGGACAATTTATACTGCAGGTATACAATAATAAAATGTACATATTACTTGTACATTTGTTTTTGAACTAGCAAAGTTATTTTGGCGTCTTTGATAAGTTGTTTACATATTTATTATTTTATTTATGTAATTATCTCAAGTACTTTTAAATCCGCTTACAGTAAATTATGTACAAAAATGTTATCTATAAATATGTTTTCAGTACGGTACATTTAATTATTATCCCATCGCCCCATTCTGGAAAAATACACTGTTTAACTAATTGACCAATTACCATACAATTCTCTCTCTTTCACAAGTTAAATTATATGAAACACTGAGGGGCCGATTACATGGAGGTTTTCAGCCCGGGATGAAATTTCAGCCCGGAAAACCGGGATGAAATTTTGGCCTGGGGCCCCTATAAATTAAATATAAAATGATTTTTACGATTACATGGAAAAATTTCAACCCGGGCTGAATTTCATCCCGTGTTGAAATTTTCATCCCGGTTTATGTCACCCGGGATGAGATTTTCAGCCATGTCAACCGGGATGAAATATCCCATGTAATCACAAATAATTTCAGCCCGGGCTAAAACTCAGCCTGGATTCAAACTGCCCATGTAATCGTGATGCTATTTCAGCTCGGTTAACCAGGCTGAAAACTCTCCATGTAATCGGCCCCTAAAAATTGTAAAAAATAAAGCAGGAGACTTTGAGTCACATTTGCCTCTCAGCAGGTTCAGAGGATTTTGGTTTTCACAATTTGATTACTATAATTAGGTCGGCCACCATGGTACAATTCACAAGGGCAGTTAAAAGAAGCATTTGTGATTGGTAAGTTTTATTTAGGTCGGCCATTGTAATTGGCCATTGGCATTGTAATTTTGAAGTAGGCTGCAGCAATCATCTACATATGATGAGAAGAACTGGATTGTGGTTGGCAAAAAATTGCCGATCTGGGACGTTGACAGGTTTGGCATTTAGATCAGCATTGCTGAATGCTGACCTCATTTTTGAGGGTTGAGCCGTGGAAAATGAAACTTAATATATCATATTAAATTACTCAGTCTATAAATGCTGGACCAGCAATGTCCACTTCGTTCTGCGCATCAGTTCTGCTCATAACAAAGGGGGACCCCCAGATATAAACATTGCCCAAATTTTGCATCTTTCAAACTTTTTTGAATTGAAACCAAATACAAGTGACATTCCATGTGGCTTATTCAAGGAATATGTGGTGGTAGTGCCAGTGGCAAAACGACGGTTGCAAAGAAAATTATTGAAGATCTTGGTGTACCATGGGTGTGTTTGCTCTCAATGGACTCTTTTTACAAGGTAGGACGTACAGAGCTTATCAACCCGATGCGGATTAAAATCACATACGTAAAAACGTGATTGTTTTTACAGGTACTAACAGACGAGCAACATGAACAAGCGTTACAAAACAAATATAACTTTGATCAACCAGGTATTTGTTAGCTTTCTAAATGAAGCATTTTATATTCTTATATATGCATGGGTGACGAGTTCATGAACGTCATTTTACAGCCAGGAGTTATATGTATTCTATGACTATTTCACTTTGTGATTACTGGTACTTTGTTTGTATTTAGAGTCCTTTGATTTTGATGTTGCCATTGAAACATTAAAAAAATTGAAAGAAGGAAAAAGTGTTGAGGTATGGTGACATGACTGATTTGTAGCAATCTTTTACAAACTGCAACACAGAAGGCGATCTGATTCAGAGGCCGCGGAAGCATTTCGAAAGTGGAGGGGCATTGGCCAAAAGGGGCACTTTTGTATATGATCAAAATGAAACGACTCTCGTTGTTCACGACCCAAACGAAAAGTTTTGAAAATATGGAGTCTCTATAACAATTGAAATGGCCTTTACAGACTCTTTACTGCTGCGAAAAGGGCACTTTCTTTCCAGCAAAAGAGGGCATTCATTCAAGAAATACGTTTTTCGTTCTTTAAATAGGGCACTTTAGCCCAGAAAAAAGGGCACTTCTTTCACTTTTAAAAAAGTGGGGGGGCACATGCCCCCATTGCCTCCCCCCGGTTCCGCAGCCCCTGGTCTCATTGCCATGCATCTTAAAAGCTACTGACAGAGTTGAAAGCAGTGAATGTATGTAAGGGAGCATTCATTTTTTAGCTGGGGGGGTGGGCCGGAGGAATTTGGGGGTGGGTCAGCCAATTTTGACATGCTTCAAAGGGGTGGGTCTTTTTATACTTTTGGTATAAATGGAGGGGGTCATAAAAATAATCAGTGAAAAAATCACCAATATAATTTTATAGAATTTGGAAATATTTGGATCAAGAATGGTAAAAAGGTCCAGAATCTATCTCGTCATCTATAACAATAAAGCAAAATTCATTTGATGCTCTGTTCACACAGTCCATAGGAAAACATTTCCATGACGTTCGTCAATTGACCTTGTTTTTATACGTTTTTGTGTGAAAACATGAATGAAAGAAAACGCAGGACCGTAGCATGATTTCAAACTCATGCATGATTTCAAAGAGCGCATGACTTCAAAATCATGCAGCCTTTATCAATTTTAAGCTTTATTAATTTTAAGCGGCTACATTATCCATGACAAACTGCAAAGAATGAAGATAGTACCCACAGTTTCCTGCAACTTATCTTAGTTATCCAATATATAGTAAATTAAATATGCCTTCGCCCATTTAGTACTACCAAATTGTCAATTTCGACATACTAAAACGCTGTTTTCTGACCATCATCTGTCAAATCTTCCCCAAAGGCCAGGAAATGGCATTTCAGAGACTCTAAATTTAAAAATTTCCTCGGGCCTTCGGCCCTCGCTTTCAGCCCCCAATCAAAAAGTGTTTCCTACAGCCTTGTAACGCTATGGAAACGACACCGTGTGGATTAATAGTTAGGATGAGGGGTCAAAAAATTTTCAGTAAAAAATATAGGGGGTCATAATTTTTTATCAACTTTTGTCTTGGGGGTTCCAAGTTTTCGCATGGAATTAGACATCAGTTCCTCCGGCCCACCCCCCAGCTAAAAAATGAATGCTCCCTAAAAGGTGGAATGGCATGTGGAATGACTGTGCAGAAATGGTTAGACAATGGTTAGGGGTTAGGATGAGGTCTTGGGTTAGTGTTAGGATTGGAATTAGGGTTGCATTCCTTTTTTCACTCATTGTTTTTTCACCAAGTTCAAACTAGTGAAATCTTGAACTGTAGACATTTGATTTGCATGTTCTTCGTAATAATAGGTTCCTGTTTATGATTTCAAAACTCACCAGAGGTTAAAAGATGCACAGGTAAAATACCATTTTCAATAATCACCTGGCTTCCTGCCATGATTTGTGCATACTAGCACATCACAAAAGTCTGTTTTAATATCTGTTTAATTTTCATGTCATCAGAATACAATGTATGGTGCTAATGTCATAATATTTGAGGGAATCATGGCATTCTGTAATGAAGAATTATGCGAGGTTGGAGACTTGACAACTTGTCGTATGGATTATTTTCCATTTCCTTGTGGTGTCTTCTTGTACATATTAAAAAATTATTGCCAATCTCTATTATTGTATCAACATCGCTAATTAGTTTTGGTTTGAGCCTTGAGGGTTGAAATTCTAAAGCAATTTTGACAAATATCCAGCTATTTTAATATTTTACATATTGTAGTTAATGGACACAAAAATTTTCGTGGATACCGATGCAGATGTGAGGCTTGCTCGAAGGTACATTTTTGACCAATCAACTTGTAGGATTTGTTCTGTTCACTTGTGCAAAAATACTAATAACATATACTGACGAATGTTTAACTTACAAGCTTTGCTATTACTTCTTTTATAAGGTTGAAACGTGATATTTCGGAACGAGGTCGTGATCTCAGCGGTGTGCTACAACAATATAATACCTTTGTTAAACCTGTGAGTAGTAATATCATAGTCATAGTATGAAAGGTTTTTATGTAGTATTTGAGTCAAGTTATAATTATAATCTTAAAAATTTCACAAGAAAATTTTGTTTGTCACACATTTTTTCATTTCCAGTCATTTGAAAAGTATATTGCTCCAAGTATGATATGTGCTGATATTGTTGTACCAAGAGGTATATATTAGGCCATAGACGCAGCGATCCTACCGTACTTAACATGTTGCAGTATGATTTGGCATTATTGTAGGGGAAGTAGTACCTGAAAGGTAGAATGCGTTCAGGAAAGAGCCTTACGGGCAATATATTGTGACTGGAACGCCTCTTATAAGCAGTTATTCGAATGGGCTAAGCTACCCACCTTATTAAATAGAAGACTGCAAGATATTGCGACCATCATGTATAAGGTCAAATCTAAGATCTGCCCAAATTACATGGTAGACATGTTTTCCAGAAACTCAACAGTATATAACCTAAGAATAAAGGAATTTTGTATCCCCAGATTTAATACAGTGCACTACAGTAAACATTCTCTTAGATATTTTGGGCCACTTTAACCAGGAATGTGCTAGGTAGTTTATTGATCCAGTTCCTGGTTGAATTTAACCAGAGTGTTTTTAGAGTATACTATATGGTCTAAGCTACCAGAAAACTTTAGAGACTTTAATGGCTAGTGATGACTGTAGGAACTGCTCAGTATGTAGTATATGGTAGTATTGTAAATATTTTAGCTGTAGGAATTTACCTACCTAGAAATTAATTATTTATGTAGATAGTGTCCGTATATTTAGTGGTTTTATACTGCTATCATTTTTTTTTTGACACTTAAATAAAGTTATTATTATTATTATTACTCCTGGGTTAGTTGGTGTACAAAGTTTGATGTACAAACAAATACATATTTCTTTCAGGCGGTGAGAATATAGTGGCAATAAACATGATAGTAAGACATGTAAAACAACAGTTACTCGAGGTTTGTGTAGTTCTCTTTTAAAATATGTCGTGTGTTTTCAAATTTGGCGTGTCTTTTTCAATTCTCTACCTCAGCTTATTTCTCTTTTTATGTTTTAAACAACAGAGGGGATTTCATATAAGGTAGGCGTACAAAATTACGTGAATTATTTTGAGGTCTGGAGTTAAATATAACACACTTTCAATCTTTCATTGTTAAATATAACACACTGTAATTGGTGTCATTTCTGCCAGATCTAAACTGATCACAGCTCATCAAGGACAACGGTTACCTGACAGTTTACATGTGGTTGAAGCAACGCCGCAAGTCAGGGGAGTACAGGCAATAATCAGGTCTGTGAAGGAAAAATTGACTGGACAAATTAACAAGACACATTGGCAGATTGTTTGGTTAACCCATTAGAGTGTAAGACTCTCTCCTTGAGTCTGGCGTTAGACAGAGTAAAAGAATAAAGTAGGGCACATTGCTGCTT